>JAQBSW010005982.1:0-52481 GCA_029291075.1 Eudiplozoon nipponicum
AACATGTTCCGACTTGGGAACCATAGTGTTAGTGAGTTAGCGTTGAAGTCACATTGTCGTAGACTATATGATGTTAGCTTCACTACTGTTGGTTTACACATTCGTGTAGGAGATAGCACTGCCCTGTTTTCTAACATTCCTCACTTAAATATATCGTGGGTAAAGGACGTAATACCGGCTCCTACTGATGAGTTGTTAGTATGCATATGATTATACTTACCGTTCATACTGTCTTTGGTATATCCTTTTGGTCATATTTGAACTAATTTGTTGTTAGGTGTGCAACACATCATACATAATGGCATATATATTATCTCTCCGCCATAGGCATTATCTAGGTGTGTGTATGGTTTGAGTTTTGTATTTACGAGCTACTAAATGAGTGAGCTAGTTGCTTATCCGATTAAGCATTCAGTCCGTTTGTGGAATGTGGGCATATTTTTTTCTGTGCATGTTTTTCCTTTCTTAATACCTTGGTTCTGCTTCGTCCGAGGTTTCGGGTTTTGTGGTAATTGTACACATTCTGAATCTTTCCAAGTCCATAGCAGTTTTCTGACGCGCGGAAAATCTGTTTATTCTCTGATCACGTTTTTCTTGTCAAAATAATTGAAACAAATAACGGATTGCTTAATAAAGATAAGCTTAATATTCTCATATGGTTTACTTCTGCTACGATATGCATTTTTGGGATTTCGTTTGCACGAATTATTATTTCTGTAACCGGTCTTATATTTGATGTATATACCTTGGTCTGATATTTTTTGAATTAGTCTGTTTTTCTAATGAAGTGTTATACTATTATCCATCAGAGACATATTAAGAATTCAACCATCATTGGTTGCACAAGCGGTGAAAACATTTATTTAAATCAAGGTTACTATCTTGATATAAACACGAAACCCATTATATTCATACATTAGTCAGATTAAACTAAGCATCATGTAATGTAGAAAAGCAATTCACCCAGTAGACTGGTTTCGCCTTTAAAACGAAATTTTTTTTCTAAACTGTATTATTCGAAATTACTTGATCTGCGTTTTGACTAACGCAGTTGTTCTTTTTCCTGTAGAGTTCTCTCTTTACCAAAATATTTCGGCTGTCTTAATCTACAGCTTTCTTCAATTAGTCCATCCTCACAAGTTTTACAAGACCAAACTAATGAAGCTTCTACATTATACAATACTTAGCTTATTCTGAAAAAAGTATTTATATAATGGGATTGGTTTTTACATCAAGTTAACATTCTTCATTTAAATACAAGGTTTTAAGAATAACTGGTTAGAACGAAAAAGATAAGACAAACTTTGAAAAGTAAACGGGAAGACTAATCATAAAAGACAGCAATAAATAATTTTAAGTATCTTACGCGATTACGAAAGTTAAAAATTTCTAACATGAAAATATACAACCGTTTCAATATGATACGATAATGTTAAATTATAAAGAAGAATGTACCAAATAATTGTTTTAAATTATTACACATACCAATATTAATAACATTAATAATAGTAACATTTTATTCGTTTACTTCTTCGTGTATTATTATAATCATTATTAATATTTTTGTTTTTATTCTATACATTAATAATAATAATAATAAAAAATAATAATAATAATAATAATAATAATATAATCGGGAAAAGAACAATGGAAAATCTTGATCCAACGTCATTTTCAGTCAATCAGCTGATAAAAGGCTCAAAAATGAAGGGACAAGTGAGAACCCATCAATCGAAGCCAATAAGCAGAGCAACTGAAAACGAAAAAATTCAAGATTTTACCGACCTAAGAGTGCTATCTATTGTCCCGCACAAGAAAAATGCGGTCAAATCCACAATAATATTATTTATTCAATTATTAGTAGTAATATTTGAATTACTACTACTAGTAGTAGTAGTAGTAGTATTAGTAGTTGTAATTATGTTAGTGGCTGTAGCTGTATAATTTGTATTGTAGTAGCAGTCTCTTTAGTTGTTGTAGTCGTCGAAGTAGTAGTTCTGCAATCAATATAAATATTGTCGCCATATAGCATAAAAATTAAGAAAGGAACTTATTTATTTATTTTATTTTGATATTTCGACCCACGAGCTGGTTAATACCCTCTTGACAACTATGCTTTTGATACTACGTACCAACTGGGCAATCATAGTGTTCGTATCCTTTGTAAGCTCGGGATATTTTATATATAATAAGTTGGCTTTGAAGACGCATTTTCGAAGACTTTATGTGAAGTTAACTACACTACTGCTGGTATACACATTCTTATTGAAGATTTTACCATCCAATTGTCTCGTATTCCTGGACCAGATGTACAGTGGGTAAAGGGCTTAATAGGGGTTCCTACTGATTAGTCGCCAGTAAGTTAGAAACGAATGTTCACTTAAGATTATACCTTTCGTTCATGCTGACTTTTGTTTATCTGGTTCTAATTAAACTAAATTTTTACTAGGTGCGCAATACCTAACACTCATTTGCATATATATTAGGTCTCCGCAACAAATAGTTTAAAATAGCTGGTTACACCACGTGACTGTGACCAAAAATACTGTCCTTGTTCTTTTAAATCTACATAGCACTCAGTGGGTAGCAAAAAAGTCTAAGAGATTAAAATTCAACAGGTGTTTTGCAGTAGCGTGTAGAACTGCATGTTTAACACGGTGTAGCACCAAAACGAATTTTTTCATTAATGTTCTGACATATGATACCGGCAGTCTTCTAGAGAGCTAATGTTGCAAAAATACAATAAACACCAACAATATGAAATGAAACAGTGTCGATATATAAAATTGGTTAATCGAGATATTTGCTACTAGGTTCGCAACACCTAATACATACTTGTATATATTAGGTCTCCGCAACAAACAGTATTTAATCGATATATTTGTTTATTTGCATGTAGTCCAATACACATGCACAAAATATCGCCTCTCTACCTACGTGGTAGTCATTACCGACTGTGTATAACTTACGTCACTGAAATTCATTTCGCAATTCTCATATAACTTCACCAGTCCTTTAGTGCAAGCCTTGTGCATATAGAAAATAGTGAAAACACTAGATTAACCATGCAGCAATTGTTCAAATTTAGTTTTTTCTTAGGGAAAAATTTTTATCAAGTTACAGATTACGTGAATTACTAAGCAAATCGTTAGATGACGAGCAAAATAGTATGATTAGGATACCTTTTGGAAATAACATACAAATTTTAAAATATCAAAATGACAGTAAAATGATAAACGAAAAATTTTCCAAATATAAATAAAAGTTGAGATGTAATAATGGTTGTCTTATTATTTAGAAAGAAAATCGAAGATCTTTTGTGAACATACATAAATATCTTATCTGATTAAACTTGTTAGATATTAAGTATTAAATTCAATTACTTTATTGCGATCGCTAAGTGTTTTTTATGGTCTTTCCAAGCAACGTATCTTACCATTTACTACAGCTACATTGGTTGCATTTGAACCGAATTTTATTGAGATTTATTTTCATTTGATTTGCTATCTAGTTAAGTTTAACGTTCATATCAGCAACGCGCTTCTCGGTTAAATTTATCCAAGTAGATACCATAACTGTTTTCCAGTATATGACCAGCCAGATTTGATGTATATCATAAATCTGGAATGTTTTCACCAGGGGATTCTTTCCGTAGATAGGTATCACAATTTAAATTATTAATTTATGATTTTCTTTCTAAATAATTCACATTTTATCTCAAAACTAAACCTTGTATAACTTAGTTTCATGCAGATGTACGTTTTAATGTTTGAATCACATTTTATTATAACTTACTCCACTGTTGGTTCTATTTAGTTAAGTTTGCAATCATTCGTCTGAAATTATTTCAAACAAATTTTGCCCAATGTGTGATATAAAAATTATTAAAATATATCAGTTATCATTCAAAAAGTAATTATTGGTACAAGTTATACTGACAACAACTATCAATAGCATTAATAAACTTATTATTATTATTATTATTATTATTACTGCTACTATTATTTTTATTCTTGTTATTATTGTTATTGTTATTATAATCATTGTTATTAATTTCACCATTATTTTCAATATCATTATTATTATGAGTAGTATTAGTATTAGAACAAATTGTAGTAATAGTATTAGTAGTAGTAGTAGAAATAGGTTTATTATTATTTTACTTCTACTAATAAAATAGTCATATGTACACTTTTCGCCATTTGTAATTATACTTTCACTTTTTTTTAAATAATGAAAATGTTATTAATATTGTTCTTAATATTATCAATATTATTAACACAAATAATATTTATATAATTGTGATTGTTAATAGTAGTAGAGTAAATAATAGTAGTATTAGTAGTTGTAGTATTGGTATTAGCAGTTGTAGTAGTGATAAAAATATGTGTAATATTACTTTTATTTCTAATATTAAAATTGCCAAAATTACCCCTTATGCTAAAATTAATTATATTATCACTATTTTTAAAAAGAAAATGTTATTGTTATTTTTATTATTATTAATGTCATTCTTGTTATTATCATTATTATTCTAGTTGGTTTCGTTCTTTTGTTCCTGTTGTTGTTTGTTATTTTTTGTTGGTTTTATTACAGTAATAATCATTTATTTAAATATAATCATTTTTAAATTTAATGTCGGAATAATAATTTACCAATTTCTCGCTGATAAATTTAATTTGATGTTTTAATAATTTCACGATTAATTCTAAACTATTCATTGTTGTCTTTTTATTCATCGAACTATTTATGAGAATATTTGTAAATTATGGGCAGTTTTTAATGACCAACGTGTGAATAACCTGTTATACCGATTACATACGGTTGCAACGCTTGTTTTTTTTAAATTCAAACAACGTATAATTAGTAGAACACATTTCTATGCAATTAAAATCAAATGGAAGTTTAGCCTTAAATACACATTTGTGATGTCATAAATGTTGTTGTGCCTTTTGAAAGCTGATATAGAGTAAATAATGACAGACCGCCAACTTCCTGTAAATTCCATTCTTGTGGGCACTAAAACCGTGATTATTAAATTTTTTATTGGAAATTATTTCTAAAGATAAATTCGAATAACGTTGTGCATGAACATCATCAAGCCATATATAAATGTCTTTATTATTTTCACAGAAATTTTATTTATCTCGAAATTTATTTTGCTTAATATCATTTTCTTATAATTATAGATATATATTTTTATATACAATTTATTTATGTATTATAATATTTACATAGGTGATTTAAACAGGTATAATTTGGAGCCTTGCAGAAAGTTATATAGGCAGGTTTTTGACATATAAGATTAAAAGGCAATTTTTGGTGAGATTTAAATTATACCGAAAAATTCATTATTTCATACAGTAGGGTTCGTAAACAATGAGCAATAAAGTTACATTACATGTTATCATTATGCAAAAACAGAGCCAATATCCGAAAAAGAGCTGCGCAATGCCGAAGCTTCTAGTTGCAGCGTCCGTTTTCGCTGTTTAATAAAATAGTTTTTGTCTATTAACTGAATCTAAACTGGTGAATTGTTGGTTATTGTGCGTCCCCTCGAAAATATAAACGAATCCAGAATAATGGTTGTAGATACTGATAGCAATAAGATTTATTAATATTTGTTATTACATGGATTACGGTACTTTTTTCATATTTAAAAAAATGGTGAAAATCGAAACTATAAATTAATGAAAGCAAATGTGGTTAATTGTGCATATATATATATATATATATATATATATATATATATATATATATATATATATATATATATATATATATATATATATATATTAATGTTATTCCATGGAGTACGTTGTTTTGTTCTTATAATTAAAAAAATGTAGAAAATAGAAATGATCAATATATATATATATATATATATATATATATATATATAGATGAATCCTTTTATTGAATAAAGCGTCGCCTAGATAAAAAAATGATCATAATATTTGTTTGGATCATGCACCATAAATAAATTCAATCTACTGCATTCATATTTACTTAAAATTCTGCTTCATCTTCTTTGTTTTTCTCTTCCCAATTTAAAAATGAGTTTCTTTGGATGTTTGTAATGTGGCGAATTTTAATCATATCACAGTTCCCAAATTCGACCTGCCAGATATTAAAAATAGTTTAGTTAAATTACCATTTATTAAACCTAAGCTAAGATTTAATGCTGGCCGAGTTAATTTACAAATAATAAAACAAATTTGGCTACAAGAATTCATTTTGACAAATTAGAAATTGATATATTTTGCTTTTTGTAGACTAGAATGCATGATCCTATGAGTATTGCAGATGCGGGTGCACTTAACTTATCTATGCGTCATTGGCTTCAAAACTCCAGTACCACGGAATTTTCTCAAGCCCGAGATGAGGAATCGGCATTGATCTTAGCTCAAGACCTGAAGTTCGCTTCACTATTCCACCTTTTTTACAAGTTATCGATTTTTGTATAACACGTTTGTGTTATTTCGAACGAAAATGCTCAAATATACAGGAAGATCATTATTTTTAAGGCATATATATATATATTTATATTTATATTTATATATATACCAGGTTTTATTTTCTTGTTTATATATGAACTGTTTATATCGTGAGCACTTCGTAGAGTAGCGACTTTTTATAAAATGTCGTCGTATGGGCATTTTGGGGATCAAAGTTTAATAATGGTTTTTCCATGTATTTTCATCAAAATTTTAGGGATATAATAACAACAGGCGTCAAAAAGACTAATAAAATATAGAATGTATTGGTTTTTTCGCAATGACACAATCTAAATATTTAATATATAAAGAATTTTTCAAATTAATTGTGCAATCTGGATGTATCCACCATGCCCATTATATACATACATTTGTCTGTATAAATTAAGCATTGTGCAATGTAGAAAAGGCAATAGTACAATATACAATACTTAGATTATACAGATAAAAATATATTTATAAAACTGGACTAGTGTTTACACCAAGATCGCAACTTTGATTCGAATTATTGATATCACCGCACGCGCAACCGATGTTTGTTCAATTATAGAATGAATTGTACTTTTGAATAATTAGCTGGTTGGTTTTTACTAGTTGAATATATACATTTATGTTTCTTTTTAAATTTCATTATCAACTATTAGTTGCATTTTTTATAAATTATTTTCGTGATAATCAAAACATGAACTGGGCAACAAATATTTGAATAGAGATTTTTGTTTCGTTTTCATCTATTTTAATGTTTCTTAGAAGTCTTGATTTTGATTACTTTTTCAAAAACAATCTATTTTCTACTGTTATTTTTTCATACTTCATCAACAAAATAACAATTTGTTACGCAATCCCGGTACAGAGCAAAAGTGGATTTGGATTTGCAATAATGGACAGAAGTTTTACCGGTGAAACTGGTATTTATGTCAAACAAGTGATAAAAGATGGGCCTGCGTATAAAGTAAGGATTGTTTATTTAATTTACAACAATATTTAATTGCAATGCTGTTATTTAGAAGGAAGCAATATCAGTATTACTGGTATTTTTGTAATATTTTTTTTTAATTTTTACTGTTTGCCATAAACCTAGTTTGATTTTTCCGCAAATGTTTTACATAAAAATAGCTGGCTATAACTCCTGCGGTAAGGAATAAAGCGATAAATCATTCAGATTACATTTGTTGCACTGTGGTTTTTTGGATAAATGCAGTTATTTCTCTCAACAGACAGAGTTCAGAAATGCTAGCATAGATAGAATAATTTTCTAGCCCAGATCTGACTTTTTGTTTGAACACTAATTTACCTGCAAATTTTATCAGTATTTAGATATTAACCTAAGTGTTACACTCTTCCAAAAAACTAAGTTTGCCTAATTATTTATAGATTTTCGGCATTTTTAGATATGCATAACGGTTGACTGACGATAGTTTTGTTATGTTTTTCGACGACTGTTTAAATACAATGGCATTGGTGTTTAATTCAAGCTCGTAAATTTGATTTAAAGAATTGTTAGTACCACTCTCCCAATTATGGATTGTTTAATTTTATTACATATACATGTATATATATGACGAAATCTGCAAAATGTTTATTTTCGCGACTGTAAAGATATTGTTCATCGGCCATTTCCAGTCAAGTACAATATATACGAGACTACTAGAAGTGAGAGTCGCATACCGAGCGTTGCTTTCCATATAGATACACATTTTGTTCTGATCCTCGCTAGTCAGTTTACCGTCGTATTCTGATGATGATCGAGGAAGTTCTGAACGCGTCCGTACGTGTGACTGACAGTAGTTTTGCTATGTTGTTCGACGGCTGGTTAAATTAAATGCGATTGGTGTTTAGTTCAAGCTCGCAAACTTGATTTAAACAATGCTTAAAGGCTCTCAGTTCTGCTGTCTTTGGTGATTTAATGTCTCATTTTTGTTTTTATCGAGCATTTTTAAAATAATTGGCCCACATATCCTAGAATCGATTTTTTTGATCATATTTTATTTAATTACTTCAACGTCTATGAATTAGACTTCTGTACTATAGTTAAAATAAAGTAGCTCATTTTCGAAGTATAATTTCGAGAACGTTTAAGCAAAACGAAGCACAGATGTTTTATTAGAATAAAAGTGTCTGAAAGTTGAAATTCTTCTAGGGTCTGCTCAATGAAGCTTTGGAATTATCTTTAAAATTCGAATATCAATAGTACCGTTTTAACGGCATGTTTAGTCTCATTGGCGCAGGTTAATAAAAAAACCATTTGATGCCCATTTGTTTTGAATGATTGCCTAAAAATTATTTATAAATAAAACTGTCCTAAAATATGGCTCAGTTTATGTGTTTTGTGCAACCCAAGTTACCGATTATTTGCCTCTCGATTCACCAAAGTGTCAAAAGTTGAACTTCCAGATCTTCTAGTCAGCTTTGCGTAGAAATGCTTTTAGCTAGTTTGTATTATCTTTATCTCATTTTCCGACGAATCGGACCAATTATTCAGACCGTTATTTCGGCTCCTGATTCAATCTATAAGCGAGTCCAAATCTTAGGTGTAAAATAACAAAAGCTGTGTGTGCGCGTCTACTCGGAAATGACAACAATTCATGTTAAATCATATTGTCCATTGAAATCAGGCCTACAATCCATTTAACAAAACATCGAATAGTGTTTCTATGGACACTGAAAATTGGATTTAAGTAAATAATGATTTGTATCATCCGTGCAATAACTGCCTGTTTAAACATTATCGTATGCGGCACATTTTTGGACTTTTTATCCATCTATTTACCTGTTGACTGCAGTTTTCAAAATGCACTGCTCATAACCATTTCTCAAAAAAGTGTCTGAATGTGCTAAATGTACTTGGCTACAGGTTGACTTTACACAGAACAGTACCAATCCTGTTTTTATGCCAAAGAATGTCACTTAATAGTGTAATGTAAATGTAGACTTCCTTAAGAATATTCTATCAGTATCTATATGAAAAGAAATGGCCAAGATAATGAATCTGAATCAAACACCTTTTCGTTGTGTTTTTTCATTATTTTCAGTTTTCATTTGAAATGCATGAAAGTGTGCTGCCTAAGAAACCGCTCAACATTTTAACGCCTAATGCGTTTCTACATTAGGGTTTAGATTGCACCATCCTTATTCCTTTCGATATTTGAAATGGCAGTCCAGTTAAATTAAAGTGAGGCTTAAATGCATACGCCTCGTGTCTCAGCTATTCAAAGCGTTCGGACAAAGTTTTCTTTTGCCCTTTCGCCTGTTTCACATTGTGCTCTGATACGCTTCAAACGCATTAATGCATGTAACTGACGTCATTTTTTTCTATTTTTAACAGCTGACTAAAACTGTTTTTGCTGTCTATTAAACATTTGTGCAACTACTCGTCTATGAATTAGCTGTTATTGCGCAAATTCATGTCATCCGTCATAACAATATTATTATTATTATTATTATTATTATTATTGAATCTGCACATGTCAGCAGCAGCGGCAGAATCCACTTACCTCGTGTGAAACCTTAAACAAATTAGATACGTGTGCTACAATTATGAATTATTTGTAAGAAATGCAGAACAAGGAATTGCTCCGTCTTTGACCAGTACAACGTATATCTTGGTCTTATTTTAATTTTGTCAACTTAAAATGAATTATTTTGCCGCATATGAATGTTGAGGGGTTTTCCACATAATAAATTACTAATTCCTATTGGAGTATCCTATTTTAAAAGTAAAGTTGGTCAATGTTTATTTTCCGTGACGAAACAGCTCTACAATACTATGACAGCATCACAGCATTACAACAGCCTATTGCCATCACGATTCACCCCATCGTAACCATGGAAACCATAGCTATGTGTGGGCTGGAGACTCGATTCTACAGTTAGTGTGATGGTGTGTGCACCTGCATTACTCGATGGGCTATACTAGTGGAGCAAGTTTTTCCCACACCGGACAGGCCAATGAACATTGGTTAAATTAGTAAACTTGTTCTTCTACTTGTAGCAGGTAAACTAATATTCATTCCTAGCCCGAATGTAACCAGGTTCCAGTTTCATTGAGAGCATACAAGGCGCCTACGACCGTGTAAATCGAATGTTTCTAATTGACTACTGAAAGCAAAATATGGTGTTAAAGTTGTCAAGCCAAGCGTCCGTACGAGAGCGGTTTGAATTAGGGATATGCTAATCATATTTTACACGTTGTTTTTTGCTCCTTTATATGGTAAACATGTTTGTGTGCAAAATTTTTGCACTTTAATAGCAGTCTGTTATTTTTTGTCCAAAAAAACCAAACTATTATCGCTAAGGAAACCAGAGGGGCACAATATTTGAAGATGGTGTTAGAAGAACGTTAATTGTCTCACATTTGTTGCAATTGCTAAGCTATGTTAATTTATTTCAACTAAGGACATTCTGTTATAAAGTACCTATGTGAATACTAGATTTTTTATTTTCGTTTCTAAATTATTTATATGAGATAATGATTATCTTTTTATTTTCCTGCATAATTAATAAATATGCATTTTTTAAACCATTTTGAAATAGGATCTACAAGGTTACAGCTGCTATTGACATACAGTATTCCAGTATTGAGAGTGATATTTCCAGCTTTCTTTATTTCTGTGAATAAGTTCAGTGTGCACCTTTTTAGAATCTATGGCTTTGAGGCAGAATAAATATTTTTATTTTATTTTGTCCACGAAAGATTTTGCTTAACTTCTTATTTACAATAAAAGATAGTTAATTCGTGGCCATTGTGATGGCTGTAACAGGCTAATTTCCTTTCATGAGTCTACAGATAAAAGCGCGAAATTTGATATTCAGTGATGCTCGTCTTAATATTTGGAAAAATGATTTTTTGTACCTTATAATTGAAGATTTATTTTTTGCCATAATTAATAAAATAACCCTGATTAGATAACAAGTTGTTTGGGAGTGGAGACATTAAACGTTCATTTTACTCAATTTTTTCATATGATTCGCTTTACATATTCGTTGTACTTTCAACTATGATTTTCATGGTGACTGGCAATGCTAGTCTCCTTTAAATGATTCATTTAATATTATTACTGCTAGTAATTATGAGGTATTGGTTATTCTGTAGCTAGTCTGGGATAATCCAGCAGTTTTCCTTCGCCATCAGATGGTTTATGCTGCTAAAGTTTTAGCACATAAACATTGTTGTGCAACCATTCTGTTTTCGCATCTCAAAAGGCACTTAACTTTGCATGTTTATTGGCCTTTTTTTATTTTCTTCTATTGTTTTTTTTCACAACACTAGGCCTTGTATTGTGTTAACATAATTAAGCATAAACACGTAGTTTTACTCATAGGTAAAAACACTTAAGCTAAGTGTAACAACACCGCCTGGTACCATCAATCGATATGTTTACCTGGAAGAGCGTTCAGGGTCTCTCTGTTTCGCTCATCATAACTTGTCATTCGATAGAATATTGATCATTTGAACCCTTATACTTTGTTCCTAATATTCGAGTATATATATTTATAGATTAATAAATTGAATTTTATATTTCTTGAAAATATGTTGTAACAGGGTTAACTTAATTGTTATTAGAGTTTATTTTTATCTTTATTGGTTTTTTCTTTAATGCAAATTATACGTTGTTCATCGTATTCAAATATTTCTCCTCTCAGTAATCGCTGTCTTTTTAGGCATTTGTTAGTTTCACTTTCACGTGTCTATTATTTCAAATTTCACTTTTTCTATACTTCTAATTTTGACCGCCTGTTTATATGCTCGAAATCAGGTTTCTCTATTTCAACATTTGCTCTACATATCTGACTTCATATTCGTTGATTTTATCCGTCTTACGAACATTTCTATAGTCTGTAGGCTGCGGCAATTTTAAATGTCTATTGTCTTCGATTTGGAATGCTTAAATACAGCCGTTAGCATACTTTTGTTGTTTTTTAGCTGATTCTTTACGTTTTCTGCTATGCTTGTGTGCTAAAATTAGGAGGGAACACTACGTCCAGGAGATCGCATAACCCGTGTTGATTGGCATGATACCACAAATGCGTCGTACGACAGTGTGCTACAATCTCTGCGTAACGCCAAGCATCAGGTAAGTTCCAGTGTTACTATTTGCCTTACAAGCGTTAATTGTTCAATTCATTTTTTACCTCAAATGACATTATACCATAGTGGTCTGCTTCTATAAATCAAACCTCATGACAATTGTTGACTAACGCGAAAATAGTATCAAGGAATAGACATGTTTTTTGTGTTTGCGGTGATTAATTGTGTACTGTATTTAGCTCGGCTGTGACGATGAATGATAGGAATTTCCAAAATTATAACCATAGAAAAAATAATTGTTTAATTGTATTGCCTATATATGTATATGTGGCGAAAGCTGCAATCAGTTAATGTTCGTGACTGCAGAGAAATTGTGCAGCCGACATTTCAGTCCAGTACAATGTATGCAGGACTACTGGGGTGAGAGCCGCATATCTAATTTTGCTTGCCATGATTATGCAATGCGATTTGATCCTCGATAGTCAGTTTGCCGCCGTACTCTGATGATGATCATGGAAGGTCGAAACGCGTCAGTGCGTTGCAGCTGGCGGTAGTTTTGTTATGTTGTTCGACGACTGGTTAAATACAATGGGATTGGTGTTTACTTCAAGCTCGCAAACTTGATTTAAAGAATTGTTACCACCACCCGCGCAATCAATAATTGTTTAATTGTATTGCCTATACTAATTTAATGTTTGATAATGTTTACATATATTAAAAATTATTCTCATCATTTTCTATTGATGCTTGCACAAGATTCGTCTTGAGGTAACACGAGTTCATTGTGACATTGGTGGGAATTTAGGATCTCCACATCACGCCTCCCGCAATCTGCGACCTACATCGGCACAAGCTGATCCATCTAGACGAAAGAGCAGCGTCATTGAAGCTTTGCTCAGTCGTGTTAGTGGTTCACCGACTATTTCGACAGGTGCAAACAGTCCACGAATAATGACAGCAGAATGTGCTGCAAATCGAATTCGTAGCATACCTAATGGTTCACCGGATAAGGTGCGAACAAATATTTCACCTATTCGACGAAATGACATTGAACTTGACATTTCCAAGAAGCGAGCCAGTGCGCCGTATATTTTTGCTAATATTACCGGTCAGTTGATGCAACTTTTTAACACAAATGTTGCTAGTAGATTATCCCTTTCTTCCAGGTCGCTGTCACCCAAAACGCAGCTTAGAGAACCAAAATTTGACACAGAAATCGGTGAGTTAGATTGATATTTCATTCTATACCTTTTAGCTGTGAGTCAACTTACTTTTAATACGTAATACGTAGGTCATAGTATGGCAGGTCTTATATTTGTTATCTAAGTGAATTTTTTTCCAGAAACGAACGACTCTTAATTGCATCGACTTTATAAAATCTTGGTTTTAAAACTTGTAGATATCTGCCATAAAATAAAATTTATTTCTCTTTAGACCACATTAGTATTGCTTTAAAATATTTTGAAACTTTAGGAAATCGATAATATTTGTAATTTGTCTTATTTCAATATGGTTAATAACGCAGATGTTCCATTCTGTGTTATTTAAAAAAATATTTTATTCGACTTTCCTTCGAAAGTGCACACGTCACGTTATTCAGTAAGGATAAAAATGTATTTACATTAAATAATTTGTTAACTTTTGTAGAACGTATTTTTCTGTTTTTATTTTTTATGAAGTTAATATAAATAGCAACGCAGAATTTTGATTGATTTTATTCTAAATTTTGTTTTATATAACAAAATGATTTAATATGCATTCAAAGGTGCAAAATGTAGTCTATTCTAATACAATTTAAATGAAATGAATAGAGTTTACGGACATTTCGAGTATCCTCAATCCGATAAAGAGAAGGCTAGCTTTCCGGTGAAATGCCGAAGTTTCCTAAATCAAATATATTTATAGCTCGTATGCTTACAAAACATGGATATTAAATACTAATATTCAAACATACTACAAGATATATTATTTATTATTTGGTGAAAGTAAAACTGGAACCATCTCTCTTTTTATAAAACCACGGACGAAGGTGTCATATATTAGAGTCAAAGAAACTATCCGACCAATTTATAATGCAGCTATTTTAAATTCCATACAAATTATCTTATTCTTTTACTGAAGAGGCTGTGCGTTAATAAATTAATCAAACATTTTGAATATTTTTTTAAACTGTCTATTTTGTACCGCTATAAGAAAACATTGTCCGTGGCAAATTCTTGACAGTAATGAACTGTTTCCAATAGTGTTGAAACCGATCTGCTGAATAAATTGCCGTTTATTACAATCTACAGTGATTAGTTTCTACTCACAAATGTTTACATATAATGTAATTAGCGTATATATCAAGATCGCAACCTTGACTTAGTTAATTATTATCCCCATCCACGCGGCCAATGATCGATTAATTATATTAATGTTCAATTAAATATCCCTTCGTCAGGTAACGTAATGTCTGTTCCATAAAGAGAGGTTGTGGTTGACTAGTTAATAGATTATGTCTAAAGAGATGCAATACATACCCACTTGAAGGAAAGGCTAATTATAAGCATTATTTAGTATATGACTGAAAATCTTGTGTAGCATGCGACAGGATGGTTCAGTGATTTGGACCATACACACTTAAGCAGACGTGTCAGTTTCGAACTCTATCCATGGACAAATTTGGACATTACTTAAAGAGTTCCCATTAAGAACGAAACTTGTCTATTGGACTGTACTTTATACAATACTTAGTTTACACAGACAATGGTTTATATAAGAGGACTGTTGTTTGTATCAAGATCGCAACCTTGATTTAAATAATTAAAATCAATTGTTTGATATTAAAATTTATGAAGATTTAGTGAAAAGTTTAAATACCAAATCGACATCCATTGGTGTGAAAATATATGGGTTGTCCTAACTGGAACTTGTAGAAATGTTATAACATGTGTAATAAATCAGAT
Source organism: Eudiplozoon nipponicum (assembly GCA_029291075.1). Taxonomy (NCBI): domain Eukaryota; kingdom Metazoa; phylum Platyhelminthes; class Monogenea; order Mazocraeidea; family Diplozoidae; genus Eudiplozoon; species Eudiplozoon nipponicum. Next base: position 15,471 of record JAQBSW010005982.1, read on the forward strand.
ATTAAAATGCATTTTGTTGCACAGAATACAGATAAATTGCTAAGTTAAGCATACTTTATTCGACTTTTATGTTAACGTTGCGAAAATACTTGGCTTTGGTGGTTTTTTTATCATGCGCTTCAAACAACAAGTAGGATGTTGACTCCACAACTTTTAAAATGTCCGTATTAAAAGAATTACTGTTTCCAAACTCCCGCATAACCAGGTTATTTCATATATTTTTGCTGCTCCCCAAGTAAATTAATCATTTTGATAAATGTTTCTATTACCTTACCACAACTTTTTACATAATACCTGACTGCCTCTATGAGGCGCTTACCTTGCAAACCTGACCAGTTGGAAAATTATATTAGGAAATATGCTTAGCAGAAACAACAAATGATGCCAAGTACAACCATACATGTAAAGGCCTTTTAAATTTTGTGCAATGTGAGATTTAAGAAAACAACTAAACAAAATATAAAGTGGCCGTGTTTAAAAACAGACAAGTTCAATTCCTTCATTATATACAGTAGGATTTATGATTAAACTTATCTTGAATCAAAGAATAAAGCGGTTTTATTTGAATAATTATGATACCGAGAGATATTGCAATTCGTAAACTCATTTCTGTCTGTCGAAATATAAATCACAAAATGGAACAAATTTTAAAACGGTCTGCACTTTTTAAACATTCTGGAGTAATATTTTTGCGCATTCTTAAGCACCGTTCTTTTCTATTTAAATTTTGATAAATCAAAACGATATCAGTCTACAGTAAATTATAATTTTACTTTTAATAATAAACATCTTCCGGCTGCGTAGCTTCTTTGGATGATAAATTTATTTTTCTATTTTCATCGGAGCATCTTCATGTTTCGGCTGCATTTTATTGAAGACATTTTCAGAGCTCGTTCAAAATTCACACAAATGTTAACACAGAAATCATAATAATACAACACACATACATTAACTCTGTTCTCAACCTCCGTTTCACAAAAGTGTTATCGATAGTAAAAAATTGAATTTGTTCGCAGGCAGACAATATTTTATCTTTTAAATAGTATAAACTAGAATGAAAACAATTGACACAAATGTTATGCCCAATAGTGAATTTTATAGAGTTGTGCTTTGTGAAATATGAAAATATTTATTTTAATTTTATGAAACAAACTTTAGCAGAACCGTGAAAAAGTAAATAAACAGAATGTTCACAGCTCTCAAATTTATATCAATTGCAGCAGACAACGTATGCTTGACTGATTACAAATCTGCTACAAATGAAAATATTTACATTTTATCAAAGGAAAAAATGAAGAAAAATTGAAACAGGGAGATGCATCAATTAATGTACACATAATAAGATTTGCTGATGAAATTTTTAATGCTCATATCAATAGGTGACAGGAACAAACATTCATTTCAAGCTTCGCCTTAGCTTAAAAGTTTTAGTTTTTCGATCGAACGTCGGTTTACAGAAAAATTTTCATAATTAATTAAAACTAACAGATTTCCAAAATTCAATCTGGTCTACACATAATGGTTGTCTTGCATCATGTCAATGTAAATGATAATCAAAGTGTGATATTTTAAAAGAAGGCACCAATCCCATTGTATTTAACCAGTCGTCGAAGAACATAACAAAACTACCGCCAGTCGCAACGCACTGTTGGGTTTCGACCTTCCATGATTAGCATTAGAGTACGACGGCGAACTGACTAGCGAGGATCAAACCGCATTGCATATATATGAAAAGTAAAAGAAGGTATGCGTCTCTCTCGTCTAGCAGTCTTGCATACATTGTACGTGACTGCAAATTTCGGCTGCACAATTTCTATGCAATCACGTACATTAACTGTTTGTAGCTTTCGCCAAACTCATATATATAGACAATACAATTAAACAGAAATTGATTGCGTGGGAGCTGGTAACAATTCATTAAATCAAGTTTGCGAGCTTGAAGTAAGCACCAATCCCATTGTATTTAACCAGTCGTCAAACAACATAACAAAATCTACCACCAGTCGCACTCACTGACGCGTTTGGAACTTCCATGATCATCATCTGAGTACGAGGGCAAACTGACTAGCGAGGATGAAACCGCATTGCATATATATGGAAAACAATCAATTACTGTTTAATTGTATTGGCTATATATGTGTGTGTGGCGAAAGCTACAAACAGCTTACGTTCGTGATTGCATAGAAATTGTGCAGCCGACATTTTTAATCACGAACAATGTATGCAAGACTACCCGAGGTGAAGGCCGCATATCTAATTTTGCTTTCGATATATATGCAATGCGGTTTCATCCTCGCTAGTCAGTTTGCCATCATACTCTGATAATGATCATGGAAGGTCGAAACGCGACAGTGCGTTGCGATCAGCGGTAGTTTTGTTATGCTGTTCGATGACTGGTTAAATACAATTGGATTGGTGCTTACTTCAAGTTCGCAAACTTGATTTAAAGAACATATTATTTTTTTATTAAATCAAGTTTGCAATTATCATCTAAACAAAAATCAAATTATATATATATATATATATATACATATATATATATATATGTAAATATATAAAATCATTATGAAATAATTATAGTACAAGACAGCAATGGTAGCACACCCAATAGACCGGGTTCAATTATTGAAAAAGAAATTCATAATAACTAAATGGTAGCACCAGAAGAGAACATTTAAATTAAGGAGGACTCTTTTAACTCCATAAAAACGAATATTATTGAAGCGATTCTAACACAAAAATTCAATAAATTTAAACAACACATTTAATGTATAGTAGTGCAGTTGTCGTTGATAGAAATTATATAAAATTACGTTAAGATTTGCCTCATATATTATGCATTAATATATGGCTAAATTTTACAACAACTTACGCAGTCAGATCCACCAGGAGGCTAATAACTATAGTGCTTTATAACTATTTTAAATCGAACTTCCGATATGATATAAAAACCAGTCCCAACCTGTGGCACGATAGCTCTGTGGTTAGAGCAACAAATTTTAATGCGGACGTGCCCAAATTTGAGCCCAGTCCGCGGCAAATACTGTATAGTATGTAGAGTTCCCAATATGGACGAATCCGATCTACTCGATGAACTGCACTTTCTACATTATACATTTCTTAGTTCATATTGTTAAATGGATGCATATTATGGAACTGGTGGGTATACAATGATTGCAACATTGATTTAAATATTTGGTTTTACACCCGCGCAACCAATGTTTGTTTAAAACTGTTTAATGCCAAAGCAAAATAAAATTGTAAATATATGCATGCAATCGCGCAAAATGTTATTGAAACTATGCATGAATGCTCAATAGATATCACTTTTAAGACACGTTTCAACTTTAATAACACAAAGGTGTTGGCAATTTATGAACCGCTGCGAATAGTCAACAAGGATGTTAAAGTTTTGATACTGAACTAGATGTGGTGACCATGAAAATTGGACATTTCCCTATTTAAACTGCCCATGTCATTTCCAATCGCGTTTTGCTTTTCTAAATGCCAAATTCCTTCATTTGCAAATACTTGAGAAAAAACCAAGAAATAAAAGCTTCCTGTATCCGACAAAAGTTATTTTTATATTCGCACAAGGGAATAGTGCTGTAATTTGTTATGAAAACATGCGTTCCAAATTATATTTCATACGATGTATATTTTAGCGACTATCACGAGTTTTCTTTCACGCTTTGAAAAAATAATCGAATAAATGACTGATAATTGCTATCTTGTCTTTGCCTTGTGATTCTTCTAATTCGAGTTCAAATAAAGAGATATCCACATATTTGAATCAACGCTGCCATCGTGTTATAACAAGCAATCAAATTATATATTTATATATACATTTTCGGTAGAAACTAAGCAATGTATAACATTTTAAAGGCAATTACTCCAATGTGATTGGAGGGCGCAGAAATTGAAATCAGAGACTCCGGAGCAGATATGCCCAGATTCGAGCCCTCTCCTCGGCAAATACTCGGCACTACTTCAAGAGTTCACAATAAGGGCGAAACCAGTCTACTGATTAATATATATATATATATATATATATATATATATATATATACATATACATATATATATAATAGAATTGGTTTTTATATGAAGTTTGCATTCCTGGTTTAATTAGTTTTTATCACCACCCAAACCAGACGAAAGACTATAAATAAATAAATATAGGCATACATTACAGAATTCTACTGATCTATACATGTTAATAACCGATTTGAATAACACGGAGTCGGATGAATTTTTGCATTTATAATTTTACATCATATTACGTTATTTGCAAAGTATTTTATTTGATTAAATAGCTGATTAGTGCACTGATCGAAAACCCGCAGTTCAATATACGTCCAGCTTATTTAATGGGCGGACAGCGGTATCAATCTTATTTAACAACTAAATGATTGTCCAAACCTGCTCTTTTTACTAATACTTCATATAATTTAATTTTTAACATTAAATCGTTCTAAAAGTCAACTAACTTCTTTCGCTGTTTTTACTTTTGATACAGTATTTATGATATTTTTATGCTTCCTCACGTGTTACGAGAGAACGCTTCATAATATTTAAATACTAAACAGTACTTATTTAATGTGAATATCACTTCACACCTAGCCAAAATTTTATTAAAACGAAAAGTGTTTGACTTTTGACAAAAGTTTTCATTTTTGTAATTTCAGATTGTGTAATCAAAACATCACATTTTAACATATGTATTCAATTGAAAATTATTATCTGCGGATATTGACTTGCCTTTAGACTCTACGTCGACATCTGTAGCACCAAATAGGTCCAGGAGTTTTCCTTAGTAACCCTTTAAAACGACAATAAATTTATTTTAAGATCACTAATTTACATTCTTTTTTACAATAACATTTTCAGAACTTTAGTACTGCTCCAATCATTCTTATTATTGTGCCTGTTGATTTCTTGAGCACTTATCATTCTCATCATCATCATCAATTTAATTGAAGATGGGTTCTTCTATTAATAAAGACACAAATATGACTAATGTCTCAAACGAATGGCGACGATTCGAAACGTGGTACTTTTATCTATTTGCCATATTCTAGTGTCAATTTAGAGTCATCCACGCTAGCCTTCATTGTCTTAGTATTTAATTCGTGCTCCAAAGTCATTATTCAGTTTATAATTATTTATTCATATAGCGTTATTGATATTAACTCTGAATATCCTTCATTGTACATTATATACAAGTTAGAATTTGTTAGTTACTGTTCCGGTTTCATCACTTAATGGTTTATTTCTACATAGACAACACTTGTTTGATAATGTAACATTCACGGTAAAAAATAACAATGTAACACCTTCTATACGAGAGTAGGCTAGTTAAATATAATGCCAAAACCTACTGTAGTCACGTTTTAAATGCAGCCCCAATCATTCACGGCTTTATGTCAATTTCGCCTAATTCATAATGTGCCTGGCTAACTAATCACTCGCAGTGCATTATACTGTCAAACGATTTTGTCAACAGAGAGCATTACCGAGAACTAAATAATGGACTTAATTTCAAATGTCGAGTTCGTGCAAAAAGGCGTTTTACATGCTGCTAGTTCAATCACTCTGTTACTTTGTATAGATAATTTTATTAATTTCCCTATCAACAAATCCGACCCGATTCTTTTTGTCTCGTCAGCAAAATAAGCGACTACGATATTTGACCATTAAAAATACTTGTTTTATTTTAACTTCGACGTGCATTCTTACGCATTAAGCACAATTTATCAAGAATAAATGTACTGGAATTTAAACTTGATTTATCCAGAATAGAATGTTGTAACCCATTTACGCGAGCATTTCATGCAAACTAGCTGTTAATTAGTAGAAGCCGATTCTTTACTCTGAATCACTTATATAATTGGCCAATTAGGTGAGAGAGAAAACACGGTGCGATCTCTTCGAAACGCGCACAAAATATCATTATTAGGGCCACCACAATAAATAGAAAGCACAGATACTCGTGTCTTTGCAATGCGAAACGGACCATAAATATCCCGTGTACGCTATGTACAAGATAAAAGCCCAAATATCGCCACGCTTACAGATAATGAAATAAAGAGACAAAGGCATAGATAGATGGGAAGTTTGATTGATAGAGATAGAGATAGAGAGGTAGAGAAAACAAATATGGCAGCACAAGATTATTAAGACTATCATAGAACAGAAATTATACTTGCCTCCTTGAGAGACAATTCTATTGAATTTATCTGCCTTGATTTAATGCATAAGTATTTTTACTCCTTCGTAACGATTTGCAAAACATTTTAGCCAAGCAAATTTAGAAACATTTTCAAAAAAAATATTCTATTTATAAGTGATTAAACAGATAGGCTATCGCAACGGGATTTCTATTATACCGATGCCAAAATTATTTATTTCTACGCAAATACAGGTGAAATGCCATCGCTTGTAGTGACGGAAAGTGAGCATGAGCAATATCCGTTCAGCGATAACCTCTCGCCTAACAGGCTAACCAACCAGGGGTCTATTCCTCAATTGAACGATCGTCTTTCGCCGGACCGCGCTGCCCTTATGGCTCCAGCTGGTACGCGTTTCCGACGTGCAAGCAGCCCAGATATGGGAGAGTCCCTAACACAAGTGGTGAAACGACTATCAATGAATCGAGTTCCGCAGATTCTCCCTGAGGTTCTACCGGTCAACTTGGCAATAAATGTCGGTAAGCCAAAAGAAAATAAATAAAAGCACACAAAAATATATCCCTTGTCACATAAAATTCATACGCTTGACTGTCTATGGTATGCAGTTCATTTTGTTTTTTCTAAACATATTCGTTAACTGATAAATTCTTGATGATTATGTCGTTGGTGTGCCAAAAGTGCACTGTTTTGTGACGGTGCTCTCGGTTTTCTTATTGTTTCAATATGACTGTTCACGTGTTAGCGTTCGATGTAATTGTTCAACGCCACTGTCAAAGGAGCGGAGCGTATGTAGAGATCAAATAGTGCAAATATAGCCAGAAGGGTTAGTCAAAAGTCACGATGAGAAAATGCGTAATTTAAGTGACTCATATATTTCGAACTTACTGGAGCTGGCATAAATTACAAATACCGCTAAACGGATGCCATATTAGTTCCAAATAAATGAGAGGCTAACCGAGCGATATTAGTTAGTATATACCTGAAAACTGTGTGTAGAGTGCGGAAGGGTGGCTCAGTAGTTAGAGCAACAGACTTTGAAGCAGACATGTCAGTGTTCGAGCCCTGTCCAAGGAAAAATCTGGACAGTACGTGATGAGTTCAAAATAAGGACAAAATCGATCTACTAGATGAATTGCCTTTTCTGCACTATACAATTCTTAGTTTATACTGACAATTTCTATAATCAAGGTTGCGAACTTGATGTAAGCACCTAACCCATTAAGTACATGCATTTGTCGGTATAAACTAATTTATGTACTTAATGGGTCAGGTGTTTACACCAAGTTCACAGCCTTGATTATAGTGAATATTATTACCGTCCGCTCAATATAATTATTATTATTATCAATAATTATACTGACAAGTGTATTTGCATAATGGAACTGGTGTTTATATCAAGATCGCAACATTGGTTTAATTAATTGATATCACCACCAGCACAACCAATATTCATTCAACTTTTATTTATTTTATTCAAGTTATCTGCCATAAAATAATCACCCATTCTGTTTTTAATCAGTCATACAGCACAGCAACAATACTCCATTTTATAAATTCCAACGCGTGTCTAACTTTGATAAAAGAATATACTAAATTGACTTTTGAGAATTTCGTTGCAATGTGTAAATAATTGGTTAAAAATCAGAACAACGAGCTTGTCTTCCATTACTTTTTAAACAATATTACACAATTAGAATTTTGACCACATAAGCTCCATTCTGCCACTTTTATAATTTTCTAAAAAGATTTTTCCAACTTCATATAGGTTTCCAATTAGGCAATCATGAATTGCGCAATTGGTGTTTCGCTCAGTGGTTGAAATTGGGCTGGTGCCACTTTCATGACCGCTAAATTTATTTAAATGAACAAATGTAAGTATAACCATTCGCGCAATCAACAATTGCTGACTTGTTTACGTTGGCATTTAACTTTTATTTTCAAATCACTATTAACTGTCAACTTACGATCGTACTACGAACAAATATCCGGTGTTACCACTATCAACATTTACAAGCATTATTTAATATACACAAAATTGCTCTTGTTCAGCAATAAAAAATTGACGCTTTGCTATCTGTCTCAACTCGTCTTTAATTAGTCTATAAAATTTTGTATAAGTAATCTTTCTGCCATTATAAGACAGTTGTTGCCTGTCTGATTCAATCGTCTGAGTGTATTTCATTATCAATATAGTCAAAACGAAGATTCTTTGTCTGTAAAACTGTATATTTCCTGTTACGTTGTAAAAACTTCTCTAGCATTTGAGATAGGTGTGTTTTAATCAATTTCAGCATTTTTGGTCACTATTTATTTGTCACAGCTATATAAGGAATATTAGTTGTGAAAGTCTGTTGCTTCATACTATTCAACTTTTAGCTATACAGCAGGCTTTTGTTGTCTTAAGTATGGCGTAATAATTTTAAGCCAATGTAACCTTCTACTGGAAAGCATTATAGTTTTATAGTGAGCAAAGACTGTGTTATTCACAAATCTGGGTGTCTATGTATTACATGCTCATTCGGTTATGGCTGATAAATCCTGACTTTTACATCTAGTTTGTCGCATTGAAAATATTATGAGGTTCACAATTTGTTAGATGCTTGAACTCAGTTTCGATAGACTTTAATAATCACTATCCAATTGAAGTGCGGTAGAAATATGCAGCGTGATTTTCGTGAGTATTCACGATGTATGGATCTTTAAACCGTTTAGTCGATGAGCTTTATATGCACATAAAGGAAAGATTTTATTTAAATAATTACAAAAATGTAGTTCGTTTATAGTTTGGATTTAAATTGATTATCTGTTTGTTCGTGTGTGTGTGTGTGTGTGTGTGTGTGTGCCCGCATAATCGTTTTCTCCTTCATGTTGTTTTATTTTACAAAGTATGTATTTAGTCAAACTTAATCTCCTTGATTTTCAAAATTGGTTAAATAACTTGCCAGATATTACAGTCGAGTTAATTTCTGGCGAATAGAAAGTGTACTTCGTTTAACTTTATTTTTTAAAACTGCTTTATAACAATGTTATGCTTCAAGTCATCATTCATATCATAATTCAACATGCAAATTATATATATATATATATATATATATATATATATATGTGTGTGTGTGTATGTGTTCATAGTGTAAACAGCCGGCTTCAAGTAAATGCCGTACGACATTCTAACCGGTTAAGGTGCTCTGAATAGAGATTAGTTACTGATATGGGGGCCCTTAAGAGGGCCTGGTGATGCGTTCTCTTGTAGTCTTCAGAGCTGTGAAGATGTCCTAGAGCCTTAGGTGGACTCTGGTTGAGTTGTCGCTCCCGTGGTTGAGCTGTAATCACGATGTGGATAACGTCCTGCGGTTCTGCACTTAATTGGCTCGTCTCTCCGGGTATACCGCAACAAGATGAGTCACGGATGTAGCTAGTTGTTGGTGAAACTATCAAATCACCAGCGTAGGTATTGACAGCCGACAGAACGCATACGCGTGAAGCAGGCAAAATGCAAATGCCACAACTGACTTGCATGATAAATTGCCGTGCTTAAATAGCATGCCATGCCTACTTGCACACTATTGGTTAAAACGGCAAGTTTCGCTTTTTTTCATTGGTGCAACGTAAATAAAATTGAATTTAATTTATGCAATATGTCGGCCATTAATTTGTGTCGTTAGAACACTTTCATCTCTGAAAAAAAGGAAAAAAAATTCCTCTCTGCGAGGCTAGAAAAGAAATGCATGACAGAGTTCGAACCAAATTAAGCAAAATATGATGAACCATAAGTGCTGGGCCTAAATATGCTTGTTGGTTGCTTCAACAATGATATGATGCCAGGTAACCACTAGGAATTGCTACACAAATTGTTAGCTCTAGTGGTCAGTCCTACCGAGTGAGGCAAAATAGAGCAGTGTATGATTTGGGAGCCGCAGCGTGAAGATTTCGAGGTAAATCGCCTCTGAATTTGCCAGGTTTAAGTTAAAACCTACGCAGGTTGGATCGTTGTCAATGTGTTTGTATACGACCAAAGGAGCTAGAGTGCTCGACGTTCTGGTCATGACATTTGTAGAGTGGTCTTTGTGCCATTGATAAAGTTGAGATATGCATTGAAAGTGGCCTGTAAAATGATATGAAGCTGACCACTACTTAGTGTTGCTACACGAAAGCGTTAGCTCTAAGTAGCTGGTCATACCAAAATAGGCAGTATGAAGTCATGTGTGAGAAATACATTATAATGTAAAAATATATACATTAAAATCAAAGGTAACTGCATAAAAATATGTACACGAACATTGCCTCAGAGATAGCATAATACCAAAGAACTGTTCAAAAATGCTACACAATTGTTAGCTAAGAACAGCTGGTTATGCCACGTGAGACAAATACGAAAAATAACGTAAGGTTAAAAAAATTTTGATAGATAATGTTAATGTTTAATAAAAATCAATTACACGTTATACAAATCAGGATATTGAGATTGTGAGCAGACGGAGCCTGAGACGTGTGTAGAAGGTTGAACGCTCTCAGGATCAGGTGGTTCGATAAACGGTTTCAACCTGTCTATGCTAACTGATGTCGGTGTAGCGCCTTGCATAATGATGAAGTATTTTGGCTGTCTTAGTAAAATCGGGTAAGGACCGCGATACTTGGGTTGTAGTGGTGCAACAGCATTATTGTTGCGAACGAGTACTCTCTTGCAGCTGTGGAGCTGTGGGTGAACGAAGACTGGACGAGGCGTGTGTCTCGGCTGCTGTTCGGTCATGTTACCGAAATGAAGTCGAAGGCGGGTAGCTTCGTCTTGTGGGTCATCTTGTGCCGGTAGTAGACGTGGGAGCTGACTAGGCAGGCGTAGATCCATGCCATACAAAAGTTGTGACGCAGACGTTTTAATGGATTCACGAGTACGGGAACGCATGGCAAGCAGAACTAAAGGTAGTGCATCGACCCAGTTGCCATTAAAGGACGAGGATGCTAAAGCTACTTTGAGTTCCCTATGCATTCTCTCTACCATGCCATTAGCTTGGGGATGGTAGGCAGTCGTCTGACGTAAGATGCATCCCATGTACCGCAAGGTGGTTTTGAAACGATCAGATGAGAAGCAAGTGCCTCTGTCCGTGATGACCTCATTGGGAACACCGTAATTGGATATCCATGCAGAGATAAAACCATTAGTTACTTCGTCTGCAGAAATGGTGCCAAGAGGTAATGCCGCAGGCCACCGTGTAAATCTATCGATCATAGTTAGAAGGTAGCTGAAACCTTGAACCTTTGTCAGATGAACTATGTCGATGTGGACGATGGCTAGGCGAGAAGTAGATCGAAAATGTTGCAACTTAGAACGAGTGTGTCGTGTGATCTTGTTCTTCTGACAAATTGCACACTCTGAGACCCATCGTTTAACATTCTGCCTAAGTCTGTGACCCCAGAAACGATCTGTAAGAAGTCGGACAGTCGCTTGGCTTCCTGGGTGAGAAATTGAGTGAATTGAATCGAAAAACTTTCTCTGAAGGCTGGTCGGCAGAACTGGCTTGTTGGGCTGCGTACCCGTGAAGTAAAAAATTGGTAAGCCTTCCCACAGACGGCATATGAACTTGGTTGGGTGACGGGCTATTGATCTTTGAATGTGAATGTCACCGCGTTGTTCAGTTCGCAGGAGAGTTGGTGTTAGTGCAGGTTCACTGAGTGCCACGGAGTTGACAGTGAATGGTGACGGCGAAGGTGGTTGTAGAGAGACGTCTGGCCTGGACAGGGCATCTGCAATGAAGTTCTGTTTGCCCTTGACGTGAAAGACGTCAAATTGCCATTCGCTTAGACGAGAAAGCTGTCTTTCCACTCTGGCAGGGTACTTGGCGATAGATGAAGTTTCGTTTCGAAGTGCGCTTACTAGTGGTGCATGATCTGTGAAAACAACAAATCTGCTACTGCCAATGATGCTGATAAAATGGCGCACTGCGTCGTGGATAGCGAGAAGTTCTCGGCCGAAAGTGTCGTACCTCGTTTCTACTGGTTGGAGAGTACGCGAGTAGAAACTGATAGGCTTCCGAAATCCGTCGATCTCTTGTTCCAAAGTGGCTCCAATAGCGATTTCAGAAGCATCTGTCGTGAGTAGAAATGGCTTTTCGAAATCTGGATGCGTTAGCATTGTGGCATTTGCTAACGAGTTGATGGCAAATCGAAGTAATTCCTCGTCTTTGGATGACCAAGCAATGATGGAATTCTTGCTAAGTCCTTTTCGGTTCCGCAGGCGTCTGCACAAAGGATAAAGTTGTTTTGAAAGGCCCGGAAGGAACTTGCGATAGTAGTTTAGTACTCCCAGGATTTTCTGCAACTCGCTCACAGTCCTTGGTGACTTGATATTCTTGATTGTGTTCGTCTTTGACAGCAACGGTTGAATACCTTGGGCCGTGATACGATGCCCTAAGAAGTCGACGGATGAAGTTGCAATCTGCGTCTTGTCACAGTTGATCTTGAGTCCGTGGTTGGATAGGCGTGAGAGGACATTTCGTAGATGTTTCGCATGAGATTCTAGATCTGGACTGAATACCATAATGTCATCTAGATATGACATACAATAAACAGAGTCGTCGCGAAGTATGTTGTCTATGAATCTTTGAAATGTCTGAGTAGCACACTTAAGTCCAAAAGGCATGTAAAGATATTCAAAAAGGCCAAATGGAGTGATGACTGCAGTTTTCTCGATATCCTCTGGTGCTACCGGTATGTGATGGTACGCTTGTCTGGGGTCAATCACTGAGAAGAAATTGCTGCCGTTGAGTTTTTCAAGTAAAGTGTTGATATTTGGAATAGGATATGCATCAGATTTTGTCACTGAATTTAGCTTACGGCAGTCTCCACAGGCTCTGTACGATCCGTTTGATTTAGAGACTAAGTGCAGTGGTGACGCCCATGAACTTTTCGATGGTCTGATGATTCCCTCTTCCAAAAGCCTTGAGAATTCTTCTTGGGCAGCTTTCAGCTTAGCAGGAGCCAGTGGTCGCTTCTTGAGTGCAATAGGTTGTCCTTCTGTGACGATATGATGCATCGTGTTGGAGACTCGTAGCTCTGACTTGTTAAGATCGAAAAGCGATTTGTATTTTCGAAGAGCTGCTGATATCTCTGCTGAATGATGCACTGGGGTTGGCTGAATGACCTGTAACTCCAAACGCTCGGAGGCAAGTGTCCAAAAGCTTTGTTCAAGTCCGGTGGGAGGGTCGATGATCTTTTGATTGGCAAGATCAACAATGAGCCGAAATTTTAGAAGGAAATCAAGGCCTATTATAATATGTGAGACCTTGGCAATGATGAAGTTGTGGGAAAATTCACGTCGTAGACCTATGTTGAGTGTGCAGTACCGGCAGCCATATGTTGGTATGGGCTCGCCTGTAGCTGTTGCGAGAAGAACGCCTAGCGACATCTCGGCCATTGAATCACCTTTGAGAACTGAGACTGCCGCACCTTTGTCTACGATGAACTCTTCGCCAGTTTTGAAATCAAGAAGGTGCAGAAGTTCGTTTGGCTGTTTGGCCGGGTCATACAAACAAGTAGGCTGGTGATTGCGACCGGCATTGTCTGTTTGGTTCTCTATGTGAAAATTCGGCGTGGACGAAAAGAGTCGACAGGGATGTCGGATTGTAGTTGGCTTCTTCCCTGTAGCGCCTTTGATGCCGTTGATGTGCAGAAAGTACGGTCTTCTACTTCCTGCGCCAGACGTTTCCCGATACTGATGCACCCTTGTGCCTGCGGTCTGTTGTCCTTTCCGTCAGCTGTGGAAATTGACACTCATTCAGAAATTCTTCGGAACGACAAAGACAAACTTGGCAAGCATAAAAAACTTCTGGTGGTTATAACACCAGTTCTTTGGAACATATTTATTAAATGATTGCGGAGATCTCGATCGCCGCCTACCATTATAATTTGACTTGGAAACGAATTTTGGTCGAGCACGGATTTGGTAATGGCCAATCCTTCTAGAACTTTGGCCATGTTCGCCACTGTTCTCTCTAAAGAGGAGATTCTATCATCTTGCGGGGGTGAAGAAAAGGATGATGGATTCACTTTGGGTTCCAAAACCACTGTTCTAACTCCCATCTGAATAGATCATCTATAGAGAGTGAGGCTATACAGCGAGGACAGTGTACATTTTGACATTGTCTACGTTGTTCGACCGTACGCATGGTGGTTGAGGCAAACCTACTGATGAGGTGTGCTGAAACAATTTCATAGTTATACTTTAAATTCTACTATCTAGTCACCTAATTAATTCTACTAGAGACAGAAGATATTTGAAAGGAGAAGATTGTTAATAAAACAACCTTAGCCTCATGGTCAGAAATGTTGGTTTTATACCAACGTTTCCGTTATTCCCTCAGTATTTCGATGGGGCCAAGATTTGGCATATCTAACTGCGCATATTTGTTTATTATCTGCTCAGTTTCCGTGGGTCCAAGCAAGGATTCTACCTCGTTTTGTAGGCCCAAAATGGGATTAGGTAGCTTCCTAATGGCCTCAAGCTTAGGATAAATCCGTCACTGCAATTCAGAAGGTAGTTTAGCAAAAACCTTCGACAGTTTTTGATGACTGTCATAATCAGGAAACGGGGAGAAAGCGGAGTCTACGCGCATAAAGAATAGATCACTATCTCCATCCCAAACAGGAACATCAATATCTAAAATTGGACCTGACATTTTAACAATCTTACAGGATCTTAAAAGCATAAATTTATAAGCAATATGAAAATGTATAAATAAACTTTAACGAAACGCTTACCCACAAACAGCTTCCACAGTTGAATGAGCGCAGAACAAAAAAGTCAGTTTCCAAAAATCCGCAATTGAGCCTGTCGAGTACGTACGGTGCCGTTTCGTACGTAGGAAAGATGAACAGAGGCCCCGTTGGCCTTTGATGCCAATGTATTATTATTTCCACAGTTGAATGAGCGCAGAACAGTAACTGCTTCCAAAAATTGAAATTATCCGCAATTTAGCCTGTCCAGTACGTACGGTGCCGTTTTGTACGTAGGAAAGACGAACAGATTCTGTATTATTATAATTATTATTATAATACCCCAAAAAAAATTCACCACAAATCCACGAATATATACCCAACAGAATTCCCAGAAGACCACGATCACGGTAGATAAAACGCAAATCTTAATCGATTTTTATCCCAAATAGATGAAAAAGGAAGTCAATTTTATTTATACCAAAAAAATCAGAACAATAATCAATATCCTGGCGCGGTTGCCAATTTTGTAAACGCCCCGGCTTCAAGTAAATGCCGTACGACGTTACAAACTCGGTTAAGATGCTCTGAATAGAGATTAGTTACTGAAAGGGGGGCCTTAAGAGGGCCTGGTAATGCATTCTCTTGAAGTCTTTAGAGTGTGAAGGTGTCCTAGAGCCTAGGGTGGACTCTGGTTGAGTTGTCGCTCCTGTGGTTGAGCTGTAGTCACGATGTGGATAGCGTCCTGCAGGTTCTGCACTTAATTGGCTCGTCTCTCCGGGTATACCGCAACAAGATGAGTCACGGATGTAGTTAGTTGTTGGTGAAACTATCAAATCACCAGCGTAGGTATTGACAGCCGACAGAACGCATACGCACAAGGTAGAATGCAAATGCCACAACTGACTTGCATGGTAAATTGCCGTGCTTAAATAGCATGCCATGCCTACTTGCACACTATTGGTTAAAACGGCAAGTTTCGCTTTTTTCTCATTGGTGCAACGTAAATAAAATTTAATTTAATTTACGCAATATGTCGGCCATTAATTTGTGTCGTTACAATAGTATTGAACAAACATTGTATTAAACAACAAATGCCATTAATCAAAAAGACCGGCTTCGTCTTTTTTGAGCACAAATGAAATACTTGATAGAATTACCAAAACTGGTATTGGAACCGAGGCACATTTGCTTCAGTGTCTTGCAAATCATTCACTGCGCCACCCAAGCGGTCCTCTTCATACATTTTTCGATCATACATCAACTAACTTAAGTTGGTCGCTCTGTCTTTCATGTGGATCCCAAGTGGCATCGCTTCGACCTAAATTTTCGTCTAGCCACCCGCAGTCTGATATAATATTAGAAAAATTGTGCGACCTCTCAGTGAAATAGTGCTCTGAAATACATAGACAGGATTTTTATAGACTCATTTATTTTTTAGCTACATATATATATATATATATATATATATATATATATATATATATATATACTTACTAAAAGTATGATAGCACGATATAACTATATAGAAATTACGGGTACAACATAAATAATACAAAAGATCACATTTACATTTCATCTAGAAGACTCGTATCTTTTTTGTAGGGCATACTTTATTATTAGCCAAAATAGATGTGGCCCCGAGTTGAATTGATGAGTAATTGGTTAAAAAAATAAAACGTACACTTCGCTCTAAGCTAGAAGCGCACTGCGTGCAAAACTACAGTCGCCACAGTTTCTGTTATACCATGATAAATGAAGTCTGGCTATTGGAAAATTTGACGCGACGCGCAAAAAATAAAACTTACACTTTGCTCCTAGGTAGAAGCGCACTGTGTGTAAGTTTTCAAAATTCAGGTGCCACAGTTTCTTTTATACCATGATAAATTTGAAAATTTAAAGCGACGCGCGACTTGTATGGAAAAATGACTTTGATTTACACGTTTGATGGTTGAATTTAAAATCAAAAAAAATATTTTTAGAACTTTATAATGCCTAATAGGAACACTACCTATCCATTTGATTAATGACATTTTTTTCATATGCAATTTATAGTCTGTAGATGAAGTTATGCAAGAACTAACCTTGTCGTAAATTAATAACTTAGAACCACTTTCCCGTGTAGCCTTTTTGGTGTCTTACACCGTTTACTTGTGGGCTAGCTAAGTGGAATTTAGGTCTGAAAGCGATGCATATATAAGTCCACCTGATGCCAAGATTAACCAAACAACTTATGTTGCTTAAATTCTGAAATTACGTATAATGCGAGGCTAACGTGTCAAAGACAAATGACCTTTAAACGAATGTTACAGGTTTCGATTTCTATCGGCAGCAATTCTAACTAATGTTGATTAATAATAATTATGAAAGAACCTGGTCTATTGGAAGAATTTTATTTCCTATCTGATGCAATATTCCGTCTCTACCAGAATTATGTAAATATATGCAAAATATTTGTGTCATTATCTTACCAAACACATCCACAATTTAATTTATCTTTCTCTTTTCAATGTGTGTGATTCCTCATGCCATAATTTTGTTTTCATGTAAATTGTCGGCATAAGCTTAATATTTCATATTATTTTAATTTTTTGTTTTTTTTAATATATATTGCCTTTGCTAATTGATGCAATGTTTAGCTTATACTAACGAAATATTTATATTCATAATCATCCCATTTGACTCGCATCAATATATCATCGTCTAATGGCATGATGCCTGTTGTATAACGACAGGTCAAGGGATGTTAGTTAGAGATTCATATCTTTTATGAGTTCTGGCGATAAGAAAATAACCTTGTTTTAACTGTCTTGAGCATACTTGTTCTATAATAAATGTATACTTCCACACATGGTTTATTTTTCAGCTAAAAGAACATAGGCAAAATTATGGCTGCGCTAAATCTTCAACCCGAGCCTAAGTGTCAAGGGACGCCATTGCCACGTGAAGAGATCAATAATTACATTTTATTTAATACAGATTTGAAATTTCCTGTAAAAGGGAAATATTTTATTTGTAATACATCGTAAATTTCCTCGAAGATTTCACAAGCTATGCCTTTCAGCTTCGACATATGCAACTAAGCAAGTGTTTGGACGATTAAAAATGATTGCAATAGCTTATCAGTACCTGTTACTTGACAAGGTGGTCAGCTACATCACAGCGTCGAATCCTCGTATTAGTATTCTTCATCCACACTATGTTGTTATGGTCAAGAGTGTTGTTAATCGCCTGGTTATGAATTCAAATTGATTTATTTGATAATGACCAAGCATAAAACGCATTTCCAGAGAAATTTGATATGCTCATTTTCCGCTAAAAGAAGTTGACCCATCAGAAAAATAGAAAGCTGTTTTATCACTTGGACCAAAATTTTGCATACTGCCAAAAGATATGAATCAACTGGTTGAGATAAGAAAAAAATTCACGCTAAAGAGTGTATACGTAGATGTTGCATCAGGAATTTCACAGGAAGATTAATTTTGTCGAATTTTTAAATCTGAACTACGTGTTGCCTATGAACATGTTAAATTTAGACACAAGCGACTCAATTTTTTAAAGAAGGAGCACATAGAGTGACACAAAAAATTGCAACATGTCCACGAGATTACATTATTGAAGCCAGACAAAATCTCAGCCATAGTTCCTTATGAATGCCATTGATTATATTAATCAATACAATTATGTTCTTGATGACGAGCATAAATTTAAACAATGCCAAGTAAATAATAGCAGATCGGAATCTACCGAGAATTTAATATTGCGCCCGATCAAATATGACTGTGAAGCAATTCAGTAAAAAACCGAAGATACAAGTTCTAATGAAATCGATAACATCATATGTCGCCTCATACAATCAAAACTAGTGGATTAACCCGCAGCTAGAATGTATACCATTCCGAAATTACACAGATTAGTGGAAAAAAACAATTTGCTTCAATTAAGACTCATCATATAAAATAGCAACACTCCATAAACGAAACTGGCGAGAGAACTTTAAAAATTCCACAACCAGTACAAATTGAATTGTCAAAAATTTATTATCACGATAATGTTGACTTTGTAAATATATTAAGCTCGTATTATATCAAGAATAGTAAAATGATTTCATTCCATGTAAAAATTTATTTACTAGCATACCTGTTAATAAGACCATCGATTTCCTCTTTACGTTCACGATAATAACCCTTCATCATTCCCCATACCTAAAATTCATCTAAAGAACCTCCTCACTTAATACAATAAAGATGTTCAATTTGCCTTGAACTATCAATACATCACGCAAGTCGATGTGAGGAAGTCTACTAGCGGATTCCTACATGTTCTATTTGGAAACATCAAAACTAGAAACACTTATTCAAAACTACTGCCATGTATATCTGAGGTATGTTTATGACACCTTTATAATCATGAATGCAGATGTCAAAACATATCACTTGTTTAAAGACCTTAACAACGTTGAACATCACATTCAGTTTTCTTGCGTGTGTGAAAATTTTCAGTCTAACGCACTGTGATTTCTTAATGTATCGCTATTCAATCAAGAAGATGGTACTCTAAAAATTAAAATATATCTACAGCGTTCTCCTAGTTTTGCAAAGCAGAAATTTGGCACGCCATTTATCTGAAATAATAAAAAAAATTTGGTTCACTGTCAAGAACTGGCGATGCTAAACACAACTTTATTATAAAGCAGGTACCCCAAAAATTGCACTGAAGCAAATATGGAACATAAACAGCGACAAAAAAGTATTGCAACCGTACCCATCCACAGAACAAGATACGTTCTTATACCTTTTTAGGGGACGCACAATCTGAAATATTTTCTTGAAGAATTAGAAAAGCAGTGACTTCTCGGATACCCAATATGCAATTGATGTTTGGTTTTGCCACAAAAGTCCTGTGCAACATAAATTTAGAGGAAAGGCGTCGTGCTATCGAACAGTCTAACATTGTTTATTTATACAAATATCATAGCTGCTCAGTGCCCAATTTAGACCGGACTAGCCTTTTATTAAGGACGCAAATTCAAAAATATTTTAAAATACGCACAGGGTAGAACTATTCCGCAATAGCTCAAAACAATGATTATCATAATCACAACCCAAACCAGGTAGATTTTCATGTTTTCTTAAAAGCCAAGTACGCAAATGAAATACGCACATAGTAGGCAACATACCTAATCCTAAATTAAACAATAATTGATTGCGCGGGTGGTGGTAAAATTTCTTTAAATCAAGTTTGCGAACTTGAAGTAAACACCAATCCCATTGGATTTAACCAGTCGTCGAACAACTGGCGACTGGCGGTAGTTTTGCCATGTTGTTCGACGACTGGTTTACTTCAATGGTATTGGTTTGCAAACTCGATTTAAAGAATTCTTAATCCTCGGCTAAACAAACAAAAGAAGTTCGTACATGTTCTTAATATAAACTAGTCAATTTTTGTGCATGTGTGTGTATGCACGTTTCTCAACATATACGTTTCCCGCATCCTGCTTTTCGTGCATGCATTGTATTTATCAGGCCTGCCTTCAAAAAGGTGCCTACATAAGATACCATATTTTACTGTCGAGTCAAATTCTGGCGCATATTGTTTTGAAATTTCTGTCTCCGTATGTGCAGCTGATTTTTCCCTTTCAGTTTGTTGCCCATCCGATCCTCTAGACCAGACTCAACAAACTTTCGATCGGATTGGGGACAAACTGAAGGGGATAAAGCAGCTGAACATACGGAGAAAGAAATTTCGAAACAACATGAGCATTCAACACGGCAATCCGCATCTGCGCTGTTACCAAGTGAAGAAAATAAATATACGGAATAAGGAGAAACGAAAGACTAAACTTGGAAAAATAACATTCGTTCACGTAACAGCCAAAATTGCAAACAGTTAGTTAACTCTCAAGCCGTCAATACAGGAATGACAAAACAGCGAGAAAGACGTTTACGTGCAAACAGGCACACACACAGGCACGCACATAGGCACGCACACATGCATACACACATGCACACACATGCACACACACAGGCACACACACAGGCACACACACATGCACACACACATGCACACACAGGAACACACAGGCACACACATTCACACACAGGCACACACATGCACACACAGGCATACACATGCACACACATATGCACACACACGTGCAAACACACACACATCAACACACACAGTCACACACACACACAGACACAAACGCATACACACTTAATAATCAGCCCAAACAAGAAGTAGAACTAAAACCGAGTCAGATTTGTTTCCACCAGCATAATCAAATGGAAATCTAGAATGTACATAAATGAAAGATTTTAAAGCGAAGTTTAGTATTCTCGAAATAAATGGCCATTATCCACTTCGTTATTAATGTATTTCCTCATACTAATTAGATATATATATATATATTTTTTTTTTTTTTTAAAAGAACATAGCTCAACTCTTCTTATTTATTACTTATATTTGTATGTGAATTATTTAACAACATTTTAATAAATTATTTATCGGTTTGGCAAGTTGGATTTAATTGGCTAATTTTGTTTTAATTCTCTGGGTATTAGTTTAGCAATTTAGAATAAATTATTTTGTAAATTGAGTGAATAATTTCAAATTTGGGAGGATGACGCTCTCCTTTTATTTCTAGCTGAGAACAAGTTTCTGAGCTAGTGAATGAATGACACGCTACGTCATCTGACTTGGCCTACATTGCTCAATTTTCCGGCTTATTTCTCATCGAAAAAAGAAACAATTATTCAATTAAGTGAAATTTTATTCTGTACGCTGAGATGAATATCATTTAAATAAAGTTTGTTGAAGGAGACAATACAATTAGCGTAAATGTCTAGCCAGTTGTTGTCATGCCATGGTGATAAGTGTTAAGGAATGTTGGAATCCAGACTTATGCGGAGGACATTTCAATTTAAAAGCAATTTTTGAAACCTTTAGTTTCGACAATTAGGTCTTCCAGTCTTACAAAATTCACGCTTTACCCAACTTTCGGCATAATACCACTCTCAACACTATGTAGCTTTTCAAAAAAATTACTTTTACCAAATTAAAATACGTGCATTGCAAGCGTTGTGACAAAAAGCATTCAACACTGGTTTGCGGAAATGTGTTAAGAATCAACCCACCAAATCATTTCGTTTGCCAATATGGCTGCGCAAACTTCCGTCTTTTCATATACTTTGGTGTTTTGACAATCCATAGTCTTAATTGCAACAGAACCATAACGAGCAATCTGAAAATCTTTGTTAAATTCAGGGCTATCGTGTTTAAGTTCCTCATAACAACTTTTCAATTCACTGTGGTTTAAAACGGCCAGTGAGCTTTTCTTCGTGCTTGTCACCCAAGAAAAAGGGAAACAGGCCAATATTATTGAAAGTCAGGTGTGCTTTGTTAATTAATATGTGGAATGTACGTTTTCGTAACCGCTCGAATAAGCGTCAACGCCTCAAACAGTCTTTTAATTTGGGAACGGCCTAATTTCTGAAAGTAAACTTCATTTCGTTCATCCACAAATCATCCGGCAGGTGTCATTCTGCTGTATTATGGTGTCTTCGCACACCAATCTGTCAATCATATTATAAACTTTCGTAAATACATGCGCGTCTACTCATTGCGCAACAATTGCTCTAACAATCGATGCCATATATTTAGGTGAACATTGGTTGCGCGGGCGGTGATAACAATTAACTAAACCAAGTTTGCGATCTTGATGTAAACACCTGTCTTATTATTTACATACATTTGCCAGTATAAACAAACAATTTTATAATACGGGAAAGACAATTCATTAAGTACACCTGTTACATCCAATAGAGTGGTTCATTGGTTAGAGTAACAGATTCTGAAGCGAAAGTAACTAGATTCAAGCCCTGTCAGCGGCAAATTTTGGACAGTGCGTGAAAAATTGTGAATAAGGATGAAACCGCTCTACTGGATGAATTTCCTTTTCTATATTATATAATGCTTAGTTTATGCTGACAAATGTATGTACATCATGGAGCAGACTTTTATATGAAGATTGCAAACTTGATTTAATTAATCACTGCCATAGTTCTTCGCGCTACTTTGCTTCGAAAATGTACTGCAATAGAGATTTCCACACCATGCTGACAATATCGAGCAAATCCGCACTCCAATTCCTATTGCTCTACTCTGTTGTTGAGTCAGCTTTTCTACTACCCGATACACTCAAGACTTGCTTATTTTCAGTGACCAGAAAATGCAGCAACAAGTTATTTTCTGTATACTTATTTTCTGTATACTCACCCACCAAGTAGTCCATGATCAATCGCCGAAAAATTGACAATACACGCTTAGCAACTCAATCTCCAACCATTGAGCTATTCTGTCGCACGTTACAAGTTTTAGTTATATACTCATTAAAGTTTCTTGATCAGCCTTCTCTTTATGTGGAGCTTATGTGGTGTACCTTTGCACCTAAAGTTCGAGATAAACACCTCCAATCTCTTATTATAGAACAGACACAAACGCTACCTGCGGACGTGGTATTGAATTGAACATTTATATAATTAAATGAACCTTCGTTTCACGACATTATTGCTAATGTACGAAATATCCATAACAATCTTTTTCTGAACTTTAGAAATTTCCATCTCCGTTACTCTACCAGCTTCCGTTTACATTGGTCATTGGACAGCTGCTCTTCTTCTGTCTACCTAAGAGTAACTCTGCAAATAAATATCTTCTACAATGATGTTGCGTCGTCGCAATTTCTGGGTTATTGATAAGGGTGTAACCTTTTACCGCCCTGACACTACAGTTGAATGGCCGATAAACGACTGTGGCAATGAATGTTACTTGCTCGCCAATTATTATTTTTTCGGCGCAAAAGTTTGAACGCTATTGCATCACATTTAATAGTATCTTATGTAGGCGCTCTACAGGTTTTGCTCTATTGGATGAACACACGAATAAATCTTCCATTTTAGCTTCGGAACAGGAGAAGTTTGCTGTGAACCAACTCATTATACACTAAAAATCTATTTGAGCATTTTATGAGACAAATATGCGCTATCAAGTTGGTAGCCCTCCCTTGGTATTTGAGCATTTAATTTTTATCGATCCAACGGCCGTACTGCTATTTATTAAATCTCTTACTCAGATTTATTAAGTTAAATCATATTAATTCAGCTATTTGTAAGCAAATATATCTTAATAAACGCATAGGAAACGGATTGTTTTCAACTGTCTTTGATCTTCTCCTGTTTGTAACAAATAGTAAATGTGCCCGAAAGTTAGATTTCAACGGTTTGAGCACTCCCAATTGATTAATTTGCCGTGTTGCTCCAGTGACTGTCGACATATGGTCGTGTTTAGGATCCGAAGTATCTTGATGGAGTATCCTTCTCTTAACTATAGCCAATACTTACATTATGACACTGCCGGACCTATTACCTGGATGCGGTCTGGCGAATGACATATAACAGCATATGCCACCTGAATATTTCAAAACTGTTGGGCGTCATCTGCTTTTGGTCATTCTGCAACACACCACGTCATACTTGGTGCTAAAATTTGATATACGTTTGTAATTGGAGATATTGATTGTCAAATAGGTAATTTTGCTCATCTAAGTAATCAAGAAGTCTAATACTAACAGTGAAATTTTCGTATCAGAAAATAAAAATTAACACGGTTTCTTACTTAGGTATGCTAGTACCGCTTGCCAAATACCTTATGTCCTGTGAGGCTCAAACAAGGCCTGACAAAATTTTCATCTCAGGCGTGAATGCGGAACAAATGAATTATCTGCTCCTGTGCTGAACTACATGCGAATCCTCTAAGATGAATTTATTTCTGCTAGTGTAACAAAAAAAGAATTTTTATTACTTTTCTAATACATCGCATGCTAGATTCGCGCTGGTTGCATGCTTCCTTTCTATCAGATGAAATAATTGGCTGTTTGGTTTTGTCTGTTTGTTCCATATTGGACACAACTATGCGTATTTCGCAGCCATATAACACGACTGGTGTTACTGCATATCTTTGAAATGGTAGTAATGGGGTTAAACTCTTGGATATTTGGTGTTGTCCTGACGGTTCCTCATGTCCCGTTGTGTCATAACAGGGCCTTCTGGCCGGTTGTGGAGACACTTGTTTCGTTTCCATCTGTTTAGTCAATTAAGTCAAGAGTTTATATGCCGAATTAAATTGGTGAATAACAAATTTCTCACAGTTTAATTAAGGCTTAAAAGTTTATACGTTTACTGTCTGGCCGTGGATGAACTCTGAGAAGACTTGTAGCTATCCGATGGTCGAACAGCTTTCACTAACAAATCTTTTTATCAGTGCTGGATTGTGCTGATTACTTTCGTCCCAACCCCGAAAAGTATTAGGAATAAAGCAAATTAAATCTGGCTGTGCCATCATGAATGGCTAGCCTTTACCGATTAGTAAGTCAACCAAGAATTTGCAGTTTCCAATCCGCCGTACTGCTCAACCAGTCGTTATTCATTTTCATTTTCACCTGGAAAATGTACAAACTGGTAAATCTTATTGTATATATATATATATATATATATATATATATATATATATATTAGGATGTAAATACTGCAGTATCCAATGTTTGATCGCGTAAAAATTCAGGCACGTTATAAATTCGAAGTAGGCTTCAGCTGACATGACCACCCACCGCCTTGCTTCTATGCGTACCATCGGACTATTCAGAGAAATCTGTTGGCAGTGTGCGTATTCTTCTAGCTTATCAAGCTATATGGCGGACTGCTGAATTTCTACTAGCCCCAACTTGCTGTGAAATTCTGCGATTCTATACAGGCAATAAGCAGACCAAATGATTGCCCTAGTTTTGCGTTAAAAAGGTCGTCCTTGGTATTGTTATATAATAAAGGTAAATTTTGCATTTTGTTGATCCCGAAAAAACACTCCTCATTGATGTGATTACGCTTTCGTGTGTGGATTTCGACGATTTTTTTAAAATATGGACCACTTGACATATTGATTGTCAAATTGTTTGTTTGATGTGCTTTCTAAGACTTCAGCAAAAAGTAGTCAAAATATCTGGAATAATCAGGTGGACAGCGAATGCAAACTTTTAGTGTCGCACCACAAGGAAAAGGTTAATATGACCCATGTTTGTTTGAGAATACCTTTTATCATCCTTCCAATAACAATTTCAGGTAATATAATGGATCAATTGTATTTACATCATCTAAAAGGAATCACGATTAAGTCCCTGATTAAATGGTCAATTATTAATACAATTTACTGCAACATTTAGATTTGCTGAATTTCTTTTTTTCATTCTTTCTACAAATTTAATTTACTAATCATATCGCTATTTTTAACAATTATATTATCACTTCCTTATTTACGCCGTATATTTTATGTGTAAGTGAGTCGTTTAATTTATTAAAAACTATATTCTTCCATGAAGTATTACATTCTGCTAATGGCAATTAATTTCCACTTTCGAAACTGCCACTACTTGATAATGAATAAATAAGCAATATATTGGTTGTCTAATTAATCTTCAATTGTTAATAATTTATAATTCTAATATTTTTTTCAAAAATTAAGCAGCACAATCTCTTAATTACAACGCGTATATTTTTATTTGTCAATCAACTGATCCTTAGAAATTCATTTGCTGGTATTTTTTGCGAAGAATTTCTGTGAATGGCGCCTCAGCGACATCGTGTTTGTACGATCGTTAAGCCTTTAACTGAAATAATTATAATCAAGTTTGCATAAAATTGCAACATCATGATAAATGAAGCATGATTTTTGCAATCGATCTTAATACAATTTTTCGTTCATTAAAAGTTATCGTATGTTTTATAGAATTTCCACATCATATTATTTCCTATCAACCATCTAGTGGGTAACTTAATCGTTAAGTTTCTTAAAGTGTGTGAATTATTTAATTAAAGTATCCGTTTTTACAAAAGGTTCCTTTTCTTTAATTCAACATTCATTTGATATTTAGCCTATTTCAATGCGAAGCTAAGAAAATATGATGTTAACATTGAAGTAGATAATATCTTATTACTTTTTTCTTTTGTAACGCTGCGTTATAGCATAAATCATGAAAATGAGTGGAATTCTGCCGAGAATCTTATATTCCATTGGCCCATATATCAGAATTCCACAATTAAATGAGGAACTTGAAACTCCAGGATAGGAGGTAAACTAGATGGCCGAGTCGGCTTAAGGAAGAAGACCTCCAGGCAGTTTTCATTGTTATCCAATCAAAATATTTTAGGTACTCATCTATTTTATGAAGTTAAGCATCATTGGCAACAATAATGAACGAAATTTTAGATTCTATAAATGGCAAAAGACCCATAAAATGAATCAAATTTGTTTAACAATATAACTGCTGCATCTTTTTTTAAGTACGTGAAAAGAAAAATTTATCACGGTTCTTCGGAAAAATAATTTTGACAAAAACAACTTCTTTGTTGGCCTTCCGTTATATTAATTATACATTCTTGGTTTTATAAAATTATCTGAATTTCCTTTATGCGTCGGGCATTGCATAACTAGCAACAAATTAGTTCATACAGGGGTAGGAAGAAATTGCCAATGTTGGCATGTTTCAAATTAACTGAAAGTTAATCACGAGAGACGAACAACACGCTGCATCAAAAATTACCATATTTTTCTCCAATTATGTAATCGGTTTTGTAATTAATGCAGACTTTTATAAATGAATCACCAGTATACACGAGCCACATGCGTGTATTTAGATTACACTTTATGTCATTGCTTACTATGGAAAAATTATATGATCCTATATGGACTAACATGTAAAATTAAAGACTACGACAAAATCTTGAATTGTAGTTTTACTCTTTCTAACAAAATTGTTTGGCCTACAAATACAGTTGTCTACCATGTGTATCAGATAAAAATTTTATGCCAACATGTTCCGATGATGACCATGGAAGATTAAAATTTGTCGGTGTGTTTAATTGGCGCTAATTATACTATTTTGTGTGACTGGTCGAACTAGGTATTGGTATTTATTTTTATCCGCAATTTTGAACTATATAAGTTTATTTTAATAACTTATATGAATTGAGATAATAATGCGAAATGTGTCTTACTTGTATACACAGAAATTGTGCCACAGAAATCTCTTTCAATTTGTTTGAGACTACTTAGGGTGGAAACCATGATTTGCTTGTTAATCCATTTTGCATAAAATGCTGTTTGAAACTCGTTAGTGCATTGGCCACTCCGCTCTAAAGGTGACTATGGATGAACTAAACGCATAGGTGTGTAACAGACGGTAGTTTAGTCAGGGTGATCGACAGGTTAAAGATTCGAATTGATTCTTGTTTGAAGTCTAAAATGTTAACGTCAAAAAAGAGCTCTATCCTTATAACACAATCAGTTATTCCTTTATTTACTAACTCTTTTCTTTGTGACGATGTCTGCATGCAGTTTATAAACTTGACTTCATATAAACTATGCGGGTGACATTCTAGCTATGTAAAATCTTTTTAAAACTAAAATAAGTAAGGACTGCATTTGTTTTTGTTTTTTGTTAATAAGTTGTACCTACGTTGTGTTGTGATCTTAGTTAGTCTGTCTACCGTCCTGCGGTGAGAACGAACGCGGAAGTCTCCACCAACCCAAACGTGTAATTGAATTTCTTCGTCTATTCTTGCAACAGATGAAAAATTGGTTTGTAATTCTTTTATTGCTTGCAAAATTGACTTCAATTTAAAAATTCTATCGACACTCGCCAAATCCAAGATAACATCTTTTGATAAATTGTCTGAATATGGATAAAGTTACACGATATTTATTGTCGTGAACGCACAGACATTCGTTTGTCGAAGTTTCACTGAAATACAATGTACGAGACACCCAGAGCTGAGAACCTAATTTTACATTGCTATCTAAAGTATAAAATCAAAATTTCACATCCGTTTTTTAACTAAAGTATCTGGAGCCACAGAAATTGAGAATGACAAATAATATTGTATTTAAAACACTTTAGTTTATTATAATTACAAAGATCTTGGATTTTAAAATAAAGTCAAATTCATTTTGGATGGTGAATTATTTATAACAGAACGAAACCGTCGACCAAACCAATGGATTACTCCTTAAATTTACTATGAAGCCCTCTCTATAGTTTTCTTAACTCACACGAAATCTAGAAACTCTTCTCAATAAATGCATCGAATATGTGAAATTCTATATTTTTAGACATTGCTAAAACTATTAGACTTAATTAAACGAACATTGGTTACGCGGGCGGTGTTAACAATTACTTTTTAATCAAGGTTTTGGTCTTGATAAAAACACCTTACCCATTAAGTACATACATTTGTCAGTAAAATCTAAGATTTGTATGGCGTAGAAAAGGCAATTCACCCAGTAGACCGGTTTTGTACTTATTGGGAATTCATCACGTTCTGACTAGAATTTGCCGTGTACAGGACTCGAACCTGGGCACGTCTGCTTCGGAATCTGGTGGTCTAACCACTGAGTCACCCTGCCACATGATTGGACAGGTGTTTACATCAAGATCGCAGACTTCATTTAATTAACTGTTATAATCGTCCGCACAACTATTGTTGTTCAACTGCACATTCAAATCAAAATACAATTGCTCTCACAGTTAATTAAACTGATATCGTCTAAAATTTAACAAACCCAAATTGGTAAACGGGTTTCTGGCAAATATTTTTTAATAAAGAACTAAATATATGGCATCAAAACTTTCGATGACAATATAATTAACGGTGAATATAAAACACATTCTTTCCTTAGGAGCGGTAAATCTGTTTGTAACCTCTACGGAGATATAAAAGAACATTTACGATTTCTAAATCAGATACTCGCCGTTCATTATAGGTTAACGAAAGTCCAAGCAAATTCAAGATTGGCATTTTTGGAGCTTCAAAACCTAGTGACCAATGGTAGTGGATGTGCCCCTCATGATTTAAGCCAATATAACTGAATAAATTTTAGTCGTATCGAAGGCATAAATCCTGCTTACCTGTTGTGCATACACCTGATTTTGCTTATTTATATCTTTTATGCAAATGCAAGAAGCATGCATATATATATATATATATATATATATATATATATATATATATATATAATGTACATTTTGTGGTTATGCCTAACCACCCTTTCGTTCGTTCATTATGAGGTACGGGCTTTATGTTTTTTAATTTTATTTAAAAATATATATCAATTCAAATTTAATAAATAAAATATATCGGACGAGAGTATGACCTGCTAGAGATAAACAAAACCTGTTTAGTGTGTGGTGTATTTCATCAGTATTATTTTTATCAGTCCTGATTTCTTTTAGCATAAATTTAATTAAACTTTTTCCGTGATTTCAGTGTTGTTTAAAAACTATAGATTTTTACTTTGCTGATTTTTCGACGCCTTATGCCAGTTGTTTTGTTTGGGCCGTCATTCGTTATAGTCAACAAATAATTAAATTCCAAGCACAAATTGACTAGGAGTTGACCTTAACTTTCTTTACTAACCCATTTTTATTTTAATTCATTTAGATACGTTTGAATAAAATTAAAATATTATGAGTCATTAGGCATAATAATGCGTGCTTAGTCACTGTAAATACCTGAAATTGTTGATTCTGTTCTCTGTTTTGCAAAGTTTTTTCTCGCGTAATCTGATCATATAAATAACGGAACTATTGTTTACACAAAAATTGTAATCTCAATTAAAATAATTGTTGTGACAGCCCAAACAACCAATGCTCGTTTAACTATATAGTTAACACAAATTAATGCTGGAATATTCTTTGTTGTGCGGTTATTTATAACAAATCTTTAGATCATGTTTGCGCACTTAAGATAAGCATCAATCTCAATTCATTTAACAAATGCTCAAATTGGAAAAAAAATATTTCGTTTGGTGGTGTATAAAAATTTTGCAGCCAGCAGTCTCTTTCAAGTACCTCATACCTCATTTACCAGACCTCATAAATGCATTTCTGTTTTACCTTCGTTATTTAGTCTACCGTCCTGCACTGATAAGAAACTTAGAACATCTAAATGTATCAGTGCGAGCAATTTATTATAGTTTTTCTTTCTTCCGTATGTCTGCCCAATAAGATCTTCAAAATTAAGTTGCATCGATGATTGCGATGTTGAAATATAATTGTGTATATTAACCAAAAGTAAAAAATAATCCATTTTTAATAAACATTATGTTCTGCCTCTTTTTTGCAACTTTATATACAGATACTTTAAATGCTATTGAACAGAGAAACACATTTGCAGAAAACCGTTCTTCTTCATCAGATAATCCGTGTAAAACGTCGGACCATATGGAGTCAAATAATTTGCGAACGCACAGCTCAATATCAGCAGACTCAACACCTGCAGCTCAGCGAAACATTGACAACAAAATCAGTCAACCCGAAGCCGCAGCACCACTGACGCCATCAAAATCATTGCAACCGGTTGTCGCCACCTTAGCACCTCTGCCGCATAATGCCACATCGAGTGGAAATCGACGACAATCTTGTGGAGTGGCCATGACACAAAACAATAACTTGGTAAACAAACGCGCCTCACTGGCGAGCGGACTTTGTCTTAATGTCCCGAGTCCTCGTGATATGAACACACACGAAGATGAACAAAACTTCCTCAAAACGGCTGCAGCTCTAGCGTCGACTTGTAGTTCAGGCCTTTTTGTGAATCAGTTGTCAGCTTGTGAACGTCACATTCGACTCGGCATGAACACCGAAATTGAAGTGGATTGCCGGGACACTGATGGTCTTGGCTGTGTATTTATAGGAGGCTCAGAAACCAATCTGGTGAGTAGTAATCTTGGCTATACACCTTCAATTATCCCTTTTTTCTGGTCTTCATTTTCTTTTTTGCTTTTTATCCATTATATATATATATATATATATATATATATATAATATATTACACAGTATATTTTTTATCAGGTTGAGTAAAAACATACAATAACAATGTGGATATTGGCCGTTTAATTTCGACAATACTCAACAACACTTGATGAAATTTTACTTATATACATCCTGGGTTTTCATCTGATTAAGGGAGTGGCAACTGGTCTCATTTTCAGTTTTTCGCCTATTTCTTGTTAGCGGATCAATGCGGATTGATTTGTGAGTGCATTTATATATATGTATATATATATATATATATATATATATATGTGTGTGTGTGTGTGTGTGTGTGTCTGTGTGTGTGTGTGTGCGTATTTGCGTGTATCGGGATCATTCTCATTGTATTGCGGACGGATGTTTGAGATCTGGACATCCTTGTATTGATGGATTGAGTTTTGACCAATCGTTCGCTTTATGGGCTGTTACGTGTACAATTTTTCCCTCTATGTTATTTTTCGTTTTGCCTTGCTCTTAAGCTGTACTTTGACCTCTTGGCAAAAGCACACAATGTGCAAATTGTAGTGTTGATCGTGAATAGTTTTGTGTAACTTCTGTCTATGATAACAATGGGAGCGATGCCACTTTTGCAGCTTATTTTACTTCATCAGTTAGTTGCCAAACCCATCGAGTGTTCAAGATTGCCTGGATGCTACAAAATTGTTGTTGGGTAGTTCGATTCGTGACCAGTCGATTAAAATATCAAGTTGGTGAAAGTGTTAAATGTCTATGCCGGTGCTGGGTGTTTTATATAAAGAGCTTCGTATATTTATAATAATGTGTCTTATTTTGCTTTGCGTGGAACTGAGAAATTCGTCAAATTGACTGTGTGCCAATTTTCAAATATATGCTCGGAGGTAGCTGATTAATATCATATATATAAATCAACAAGTTTGAACTATCTATTTTTCGTAGTTAGTTGCCTATCTTCCAATAAACTCATGTAGCTATGCGGTTCAACATAGTTGGGTTATATCCGGAGTTCTGTTGATAGCTCTCTGACCGGAATTAAGAAGAAGATATGTAATGCTCACTTCTAAAAATTTATCGTGCCAAAATACATTTTTTCGATTTCAAGATACTTTTACCTGAATAAAGCCGATGCATACAAGGATCTCGGTTTCATGATCATGTGGTTTTAGCTGTTCAACGTGTTACGGTTTAAAAATCGTATTTTAAAAAAAACTCATTGTATCTTGACTTTATAAAAGACTTCAGTCAGTTTTCTGTACTAACTTATTCCAGATTTCTGTCTTTGTTACTTTAGATTTTCAATTTGCATTGTTTTCCTAACGATATATCACATATTTCGATCCAGTTTCGAATGATTTCAAAATAGAAAATCATTGAAATCTATTGGAGGTAAAAGCATCATCAGGTTTTTTTTAAATCGTTGGCTGTATATAACCCAGACGCTTCTGAACTCATCATTTAATTGTTCCCTTACAATCATCGTTGGTCATCTTTGCCGGATATAAATAGCACAAATCAAAAAAATGATAAAAATGGGTAACAACACGTAGATCGTGTCGACCTCAAGCTAAAAGCTGGCTGTTAATGTCTTCCTTTGATTTTTAAATGAAAAGTGATATTTTTTGCTAAAGATCTTTTCAATTTAAATCAATTTAGATTTGCCTCAAAAAATAAAACCTTTTATGAAAAAGAGTTCATTAAACATGTCCTGCCCTGAGAATAGACTTTTCGCAAGCAAGAACAGCTTAGTTTTACGCTTTCATTAGCATGATGTCGTGATAACCACGGAAAATATGAGTCTGTTGTGAATCGAGGATTTTGTACAAATAGTTTGTTGAAACAAAAGAAATTCCGAATTTTTTCATATTACATAATTTTGTTAAAAAATTACAAAATACAAAATAAGGAACATCTGTTTGGAGAAAATATATTGCCAAGACCTGGCGATGCTAAAAACAACTTTGTTAGAAAACAGGTATATTAAAAATTTTCAGTGAAGCAATAATGAATTAATTATAACCTCAAACGTTTAGTTAAGCGGCACCTGAGCAACCTAGTTAACTTTACGTTTTAAACAAAAGCAACGTCCAAAATATTTACTGGAATATTGAAAAATGCCTAATACACAATTGAGGTTTTTACGTGACAAAACACCTGCTAAGCATTAATTCGTAAGCCTTGCAATCTACTTTTTCAATATTGGTTTTGTTTAAACATGCAATAATTGATTAATGCGCTACGTAGGCATATAGGCATTACTGAAGGATTGGAGATCAAAGATCATTTTATAATATATATATATATATATATATATATATATATATATATATATATAATATAAATTGTTTAAATAGGTCATACTCCAAAACAGATGAATTTTCATGTTTTAAAGCAAAAAATGAAAGCGAATTAGGCATTACGGAAGCAGTCAGTTGAAAATTCGGTTCCGCGCAGCTGTATAAATCAAATATGGATGCGCGTGAATTAATTATAAATTGATTGAATGTGGGACAGGTGCAGTGTTTGGGTATGTGTTTGTACCGATGCACGTGGGTTTTGCGCTACCCCTGCTTTGTTGTGTAATATTTGCATTTTCTCTATGCTTCGCAAACTCTCCATAAAACCATATCTTTAAATCAAGTTTGCGAGCTTGAAATTAAAACCAAATCCATTGTTTTTAATTAATCCACCAACATAGCATATGTGACAAAAGTTGCAAAATGCTAATGTTCGTGCCCGCATCTAAATTGTCCAGCTGTCATTTTCAGTCAGGTGCAATAAATGCGAGACTAATAGATGTGGGAGCCGAATAACTTATTTTGCTTTACACGTATATATGCATTGCGGTTTGAGCCTTGTTAGTCAGTGTTCCGTCGTACTCTGATGATGATTATGTAAGGACGAAACACGTCAGTACGCGTGACTGACGGTAATTTTTCTGTTGTTAGACTTGTTAAATACAATGGGTTCGGTTTTTTATTTCAAGCTCGCAAACTTGATTTAAAGAATTGTCACTACCACCCACTTATAAAAGCATATGTTAGTTCTTTTTTACCAGTTAAATTGATATGTTTTAATCTAGTAAAAAGACAGGCATTGGACAGTTCTTTTGCAATCCTTTTTTTTGTAAAGATATATTAAATCGGCGTTTTCTTATATGATCTTTCACCGCCTGATCGCATTAGTCCTTTATCGCAGAAAACTCTTCTTCATATAATTTATCTTAAAAATAGACTCAGTCCGCAAAACAAAAGATTTTCTATTAATATGAAAGAGTATTACACAGCAAAATTGCATAAATCAAATGTCACTTATGTGGCTTCCAGTTTTGATGATTAGAAAAGGATAATCTTGGACTTGCATCTGTTATCGTTTCAAATGGATGGCACAGAATTGAAAAATTACAAGCCCATTATCATTCAAGATCTGAGCCTAACATTTTTAATGATTTATTG
Source organism: Eudiplozoon nipponicum (assembly GCA_029291075.1). Taxonomy (NCBI): domain Eukaryota; kingdom Metazoa; phylum Platyhelminthes; class Monogenea; order Mazocraeidea; family Diplozoidae; genus Eudiplozoon; species Eudiplozoon nipponicum. Next base: position 50,717 of record JAQBSW010005982.1, read on the forward strand.
ACTTTTTCTGTATCCAACTAACAAAGGATAATTCATCGAGCATTATTCTAATTTCCTTGCACTTACCATCTTCCTAAATTATATCTCTCCTAGCCTATCTGACAACGTATTGTTTATTAGTATTGGGTTACCATATACAAATTCAATCTGTGAACTAGTTTGTTAATCGAATACAAGACGCCATATACTTTTCTTTGGATATAAAGCGAAGAATAAATATTTAAAAAAGAAACCATTCAATGTTTCTTCACGATATGAGAGATAACTCCAGTTAGCTTCAATTGTCACAAATGCACTAGTCCAGGTGCAAAGAATAATTATATATCGTGGTTATTTTCTAGATCCTCGTTTTTCAGTTAAATTCTTAGAGATTATATTCTGAAAATTTGAAAACTCGTCTGTGCGTAGAGAATATTTGACAAGTTTTAGACTCTCGTTTTTAAAATATAAATTCAAGCAAGTCAAAACTTTACAAATTTATATTTAGCGGAAAAATTTTAAAAATCAATTGAAAATATATACAAAGTTAATTTTCAAATCCATCAGAATCTGGATTTTGTAAATTGAATCACCGTAGTCTTCGTTGTATATAATCGGCAGGTAACAGCTCGCTTACCTCATTAAAAGATACTTGTTTCTACAGAAGAAATTAGTTTGTTTCAACAAATGCGATTATGAGCTTGCTTATTACAATTTTCAAGCAATTATTCTGTTAAAGCTAATCTGGATTCTCACGGTTCAGAGTTTTTTTTGAGCCTCCTCTTTTGCGAAGCAAACCGGTTTTGGTGTTCGACCACCTAAATTAAGTCGCACATGTCGGACTTTTCGTCCTTTCGTTTTGCTCGCTTTACTGGTCTAGAGGCTCTATCGTTACTATCTAATCGCAATGAACAGAAGAACTGTATCTGCTACCAATATATATATATATATATATATATATATATATATATATTCAACATAATTAGTAAAACAGAAATAACAAAGTGGATAAAGGTCATTTATTTCGTGAATACTAATCATCTCTTATACAATCATACATATTTATACATTTTGGGTTTTCAATTGATTATGCTAGTAGTAACAAATCTGACTCGTTTTTACTTCTGTTTCTTGTTTTGGCTAGTTGGTGAGTGTGTATGCGTTTGTGTTTGTGTGTATGCGTGCTTGCATGTAAAGGTCATTCTCGCAGTATTGCAAAGTGATGTCTGAGATCTGGTCATTATTGTTTTGATAGCTTGAAAATTAACCATTTTTGCGAATTGTTCACTGTTACATATACAAGTGCTATTTTTCCCAGTATAGTTGATCGTTTCACCTCGTTGCACAAAGTTGTCGTTTTAACGTGGTAACAACGCCAGTGTGGATTGCAGTGTTAAACGCTCACATTGTTTGGAGACTTCTGTCATTGTATGCGCCTCTGTTATTTCCACTTCAGTTTGTTGCCAATCCGATTGTATGTTTGTTGATTCTAGTCGAGGGCCTGTTTGTTCTTGGCTGGATAATAGTAGATTGTTGTTGAATTTTGTTATTCTTGGCCAGTCGATAAGGATATCATGTTGATGAAACTTTCGAATGTTAAGGTCAGGTGCTTGTTGTTTTATGTAAAGTGCTTCGTAGATAAATAATAATTTTTCTGATTTTGCTTTATGTAGAATTGTGAAATTGGTCGAATTGACAGGGTGCCCCGTTGCCAAAGACACCGCCCCACATGCATTCAATGGACAAGGACTGAAAGCTGAGATAGTAAGCGCACTAGATAAATACA
>JAQBSW010005983.1:0-52461 GCA_029291075.1 Eudiplozoon nipponicum
TAGCTCCCTTTTGTTTTTACATTTAGTAATTACTTTGAATGCTACGTCTGGAGAACATACGTGCGATGTTTCGATGATGTGTTCCGCAATAGCAGACGTGTATTCACCATTTGATTTAAAACAGGTGTTCAAGTTGCAATGTTCTCTCATTCGAGTAATTAACCGTCTGGTCGATCGGCCTACGTAAGTTGATCGACAACTTGCGCATGTATATTGGTGAATAATATTTGCGAACTGTGATTGCTATCACACAGCTATGTGTTTTTTGTGAATTATTAATTTCAGTGTATTACTTTATGCCCTCATGTTTGTTGTTTAGTGTTTTCTTTAACGAAACATCCGTCTTTAAGTCATGTATGCTATCTCTGCTTTTCGATTCTGCTGAAGCAACCATTGTTGTGCCAATTATATTCTGCTGGAGCATTTATATGACCAACTATAGAATGGCCAACAAATTAAATAAAAACTATTCGTATACTAAGGTTGGATTAGGTCACTGTCTACTGAGCATCAGAATGCATTTGTATGGATTAAAATTTATGATCTACTAGTCCAGTTCGATCGCTATTAAATATACCATCTCAATACTGCCGAGTTAAGGAATACAGATTGTGTCTTCTGGGATACTGCCTTCGAAATCAGTTTGCGTAACTTGCTCGCCAGTCCACTGATACAGTTGCTTTGATTGAATGCAACTGCAAGAGATGTAGTTAAGATTATCTAGGCCGGAAATTCTTTTCCTCGATATTGGTCACGAGGTCCCGTCGCATTGTATCAACATTTACCAAGAGACACTAGGATGAGGGAAAATTTGTGTGAAGCTTACGGAAAGCAGGCTCTGATGTAGAAGCTATGTTAATTGGGCCTTAGGCTTAAGTTCAGCAGAAGTACGTTTATATTGTCCACAAATAAGTGGATGAGTTGCACGACTGAACTAAATTGCTTTTAATTTACACCCCAGCCGCGGAAATTATGGCAGCTATTTGTGAATGCCAACTAAGGATAAACCCAGTCTAGTTGATGATAAGCGTTTAGCATATAATGTACTATTAAGTTTATATCGGCAGTATTTATATTTGGTTAAATTCTGTCATTATACCTTAATAAATATATTTATCTTTATTATTTGTATCATTTAAGCTTGAAACTTTACCGGATTTGAGATCCGGCGGTGCTGGTACTAAGTCTTCCTCGAACAAGGATGGTGTATCTAATCGGCGTCTCCACTCTCCGACCGGTTTATTAAACGTTAAATCACCTACTTCTAAAGGCAGTACTCGGCAATTTTGTATATGTATCCTTGGGCTATTTTTTGTCTATATATAGAGAGTTTAACACGTGATTGTGACGCAAATACGTGCCGCTAATCTATACAAGTGTTAAAACAAGTCTTGTGTCTGATTTTAGATTGTTTTGATGGTAGCTTTGTTACTATTGTTTGCACTGTTCGTGTCATGACTTCAATTCTTGCTCCGCTACTACGTAGTTCAATCATCATCAGTATCACAGACAACAATATGAAAGGTGTTAGTAACTGATGCTTCATTGCCATATAACCAGTAGAAAATGGGTAAATAATTAACCAATAAAAAACAAAAAAGAACTTATAATTTAGACAAAAAATATTAAATGACAGCGATTTATGAGGAGAGGAATCTAGGTTAATTGGAGTATTCTTCTCAGATACTTTGCATTTGCGTTTGTCCTACTCATCTCGTTAGACATTGCTTCAGTAAATGATAGTGCTGCCAAGGTATGTAAACATGTCACCTACGTCTAGATTCATACACTTTTCAGTCGCAGAGTTGGAGCGAGTGGTGGATGATCTCGTTAAAGTATCTTACATTTAGATGGTGCGAGTTTCACACCAATAGAAGGAATATCGCCTGATTTTCTATTCAAGTGGTTCTGAGCAGAATCCTGATTTTCGAAAAATAATACGAAATCGTCTGCCTAGTCAAGACTCGACTAATCTATCGCCCGGGAGAACTTCGATACCTGCCATCTGGAACATATGGAAGATTGTTGTTCATAACAGCATCTTTTACAAAATTAAATTAAATAGAGAAAGTGACAGTATTGACGACGATTACTCTGCTAGTAGTAAAGTTCAGTGGAAACATGACATCATTCAATTCAATATATAACAGTTAAATACTGTTTGTTGCAGAGAACTAAAATATATATATATATATATATATATATATATGTATATATATGCAAGTATGTACATGTGATGCGATGTTAGCTTCACTACTGCAGGTTTACACATTAACTCTAGGAGATTATAGCTGTCCTATTATCACACATACCTCATCCAAATATATAGTGGTTAAAGGGCGTAATATCGGCTCTTACTGATGAGTCGCCAGTAAGCACAAAATAATGTGTGTGAGATTATAGTTTCCGTTCATGCTGTCTTTGGTTAACTCTTCCTCTGGTCATACAACTGAATCCACTTCGTTACGAGATGCGCAACATCTAATACAAACTCGATATATATATATATATATATATATATATATATATATATTCTTATAATTAGGAAACAACACAAATAACAAAGTGGATAAGGCCATTTATTTCGTGAATACTAATCATCTCTTATACAATCATACATATTTATACATTTTGGGTTGTCAATTGGTTATGTTATCGGTGACAAATCTGACTCGTTATTACTGCTGTTTCTTGTTTTGACTAGTAGGTGAGTGTGTATGCGTTTGTGTTTGTGTTGTGTATGTGTGTTTGCATGTAAAGGTCATTCTCGCAGTATTGCGAAGTGATGTCTGAGATCTTGTCATTATTGTTTTGATAACTTGAGAGTTAGCCATTTGTGCAAATTGTTCACTGTTATCTATACAAGTGCTATTTTTCCCAGTATAGTTGATCGTTTCACCCCGCTGCGCAAGGGTGCTATTTTCGCTTGGTAACAACGCTAATGTTGATTGTCGTGTTAAACGCTCACACTGTTTGGAGACTTCTGTCATCGTATGCGCCTCTGTTATCTCAACTTCACCTTGTTGCCTCGTATGCGCCTCTGTTATCTCAACTTCACCTTGTTGCCAATCCGATTGTACGTTTGTTGATTCTAGTCGAGGGCCTGTTGGTTCTTGGCTGGATACTAGTAGATTGTTGTTGAATTTTGTTATCCTTGGCCAGTCGATAAGGATATCATGTTGATGAAACTTTTGAATGTTAAGGTCGGGTGCTTGTTGTTTTATGTAAAGTGCTTCGTAGATGAATAATAATTTTTCGGATTTTGCTTTATGTAGAATTGTGAAATAGGTCGAATTGACAGGGTGCCCCGTTGCCAATATATGATCGGAAATAGCTGATTTTCCTGACGGTGGCAAGCCTTTGTTAATCAATTTCTGTGGCAAATGTTGCTGGATTCTGCTTATCAATTGCTTCTTCGTACGTCCGATATATGTGCTACCGCACATACATGAGAATTTATAGACTATGAATGATTTGGAGAGAAGTGGCAATTGATCTTTGGCATCCAACCTCATGATTCTCTGTGTACTGAATGTCATATTAACTTTAACACTGGGAAAGTTGTCCTTAGTTATTCTATTCAGCCGCCGTGCAATTATTGAGGCTGGTATGTCGCCTCTAAATGGTAAGTTTAGGAAAACCTGCTTGTCGGTGTCCTCTCTAGTACGAATTTGCCGTGGTCTAATGTTGACATCAATGAACCGCTCTCCAAATCATTCATAGTCTATAAATTCTCATGTATGTGCGGTAGCACATATATCGGACGTACGAAGAAGCAATTGATAAGCAGAATCCAGCAACATTTGCCACAGAAATTGATTAACAAAGGCTTGCCACCGTCAGGAAAATCAGCTATTTCCGATCATATATTGGCAACGGGGCACCCTGTCAATTCGACCTATTTCACAATTCTACATAAAGCAAAATCCGAAAAATTATTATTCATCTACGAAGCACTTTACATAAAACAACAAGCACCCGACCTTAACATTCAAAAGTTTCATCAACATGATATCCTTATCGACTGGCCAAGGATAACAAAATTCAACAACAATCTACTAGTATCCAGCCAAGAACCAACAGGCCCTCGACTAGAATCAACAAACGTACAATCGGATTGGCAACAAGGTGAAGTTGAGATAACAGAGGCGCATACGAGGCAACAAGGTGAAGTTGAGATAACAGAGGCGCATACGATGACAGAAGTCTCCAAACAGTGTGAGCGTTTAACACGACAATCAACATTAGCGTTGTTACCAAGCGAAAATAGCACCCTTGCGCAGCGGGGTGAAACGATCAACTATACTGGGAAAAATAGCACTTGTATAGATAACAGTGAACAATTTGCACAAATGGCTAACTCTCAAGTTATCAAAACAATAATGACAAGATCTCAGACATCACTTCGCAATACTGCGAGAATGACCTTTACATGCAAACACACATACACAACACAAACACAAACGCATACACACTCACCTACTAGTCAAAACAAGAAACAGCAGTAATAACGAGTCAGATTTGTCACCGATAACATAACCAATTGACAACCCAAAATGTATAAATATGTATGATTGTATAAGAGATGATTAGTATTCACGAAATAAATGGCCTTATCCACTTTGTTATTTGTGTTGTTTTCCTAATTATAAGAATACTGTGTTAATTAAAAGGGCATGGAATATAAATATATATATATATATATATATATATATATATATATATATATGTATATATATATATAAACAGTATTTAACTGTTAAGATAGTAGACATGTCGAAATTATCTTAAACATTTATTCATAGAGTTCCAGGTGATGTTTGGTACTCTATTCGCAGTAGATATAAGGGGCTCATTCGCAAAATAATCTACCCTAAAGTAGAACTAACATCAGAAACACAAACTGATGCATATCTCCTGCCTTTGGGTACTATCAGAACAAAATGGTTAGCGAAGCAAATATGAATTAAACCGCAATTTAAAAATAATATAACTTGGAAAGATGAACTGCCGCTTTCAATCCTAATAAAGTTTCATACTCAGTAGTAAACAGTTTTTTCATGCTATGCAAGGTACATATTATAATAAAAATTACTTGGTAAATCTTGCCGCTGCATACCAAATTACAACAGAGAAACGTATGAAGTCAGATTGAAATGCAAATTTGCAACCCATTTTGAAGAAATTACGGTGCCACTACAAAAATTACTCAACCAGATTTTTCATTGAATTTTAAGATATTGCTTCATCTGCAACCAAAGCAATAACTTTAAATGAACTTTGGTTGCTTGAGCGGTGAGGAAAATTAGTTAAATCAAGGTTGCGATCTTGATGCAAACACCATTCCCATTATATGCATACATTTGTCAGTATAAACTAAGCGTTGCATTATGTAGAAAGGGAAATTCATCCGGTACACCGGGTTCGGCAGGATGGCTCAGTAGTTAGAGCATACATTTGACAGTATAAGCGGACTTGTCCAGACTGCGGAAAATTCAGGACATTATGCGAAGAGTTCCAAATAAGGACGTAGCTGGTCTAATGAAGGAATTGCCTTAACTACACTATACAAAGCCTATTTTATACTGAAAAATATATGTATATACTGTGGTTGGTGTTTAAATCAAGATCGCAACCATGGTTGAAATACCTAATAACTTTATTTATGAATCTATTTATACATAGAATAATTTTATTTTACTTTACAACGGTCATTTTCAAACTAGGTAGTGGTAAGAAACAACTACCAGTATTATCTATTCATAGTTCGTAGTTTTGTAGGCAATACGTAAGTTACGCATAAATCTGTTCATGGTATACGAATGCCAATTTATCAATATATGTACACATACTCCTATATTTGAACAAATAAAGAGACACTAATAAAATATAACCGGAACCACTCCTGGCACGAAAATGTATTGCAGTGGACGTCATGATGGTCTAGAGGAACGAGAACTTATTGCGCTGCTAAATGAAAAAAAAACAATCTCCAGACATTCATTAAACGTGCCTAAAAATGTCGATGTAGTAGAAATTGTAGTTGAATGCCCTCAAGATAATCGTAATGGCTAATTTCGCTGCAAAGCTAAGGATTGTTTGAATCGCACTCTAATTCCATTCTTCAATGAATTAATTTATCTATGATCTCTGATGACAACAGTTGGATTAGCTTATGGCTTGCAGTCGCTGAGGACGAAATTTTATGCAGGCCAATGTAGAATCACCTGCACATCTGTTGGCTTGTCAAATCCGAATTCGTTCGACTATGCACATTTTATGTACTTCATCATGGCATTTTAACTAAACACAGTTGCTAACAACGGAATACCGTTTTGAATCGATAAATACGCTTAGTTCAGATCAGACAAATGCCGGCCTCCGCCAAGAGACATTAACATAAAGCATGACCAATGAGAAATATTTTTGCCTGACGGCTTTTGCTCAGCCCATCGGAGCAATAAATACATATGGCGTTAGCTAAGCGAATTTCAGAAATCCGCCTAAAAGTCTAACGAACCAGATTACCAAGATGATAACCATGGATGATTGGAGCTAAACAACCTAGATAACGTTTACTTTATCACGCTGCAAAAAATCCTCACAATTTAATAGAAAATCGAAGGAAACCAATAGACAGGCAAATATGGGCAGAAACAAACCCAAATTGAAACATGTTTTATATAACAATTAAAATAACAGGCCCTTTTTGAAATTTTGCACTGAAAATCTAGATAACAGTTTTGATATATTTGACAAGAACTCTGCGTAAAAAATAAAGTCTTAGAAATGCGCTTATGGTATTTAAACAGCGAGAAAAATGCAGACGGACTACAGAAAAATCCAAATGAAGTTTGTGCGCTTGAAATAAACACCAATCCCATTTGTATATAACGAGTCTAACAACATAGCTAAATTTCCACCAGTTACAGGTACTGATGATTTTGGCCTGCCATATCATCAACAGAATACGACGGAAAACTGACTAACGAGAATCATGCCGCAACGCATATAGTAGGTATTGGGAAATAAGATTTGTGGTTCCAACACCTAATAGTTACGCATACATTGATAAGTTGTCCAATTTATTTACAGTTACAAACATGAAAAGGTTTCTGCTTTCGCTAAACGTAAATAAGTTACACAATGAAACAATGATTAAAAGCGCGGGTGGCAACAACTACAGACCTGGCTGAACTTCTCAACATGTTTAAACTAAAACTCGTACCTGTTATCCTCATTGTCGAAGTGAGTCATAGGTGAAAAATGAGCACCAGTATTGACACGTCCAGAACTCTTAGCTGTTGTAACTACCTTTTGTACAGGTGATGTACTAGTTGGACTCAAGGACGAAAGAACTGCTTCTTTATTTCCACATTCAGTCTTATTCTGAAGTCGATCTTGCTCATTAATATCACATTTACCACGGGTCAATAAATCACGACATTTTCTGTTCTTTTTTCTCGTCGAAGTCGTAACATTAGACTTGCTTAGACGGCCAGATGAAGTTAATGCTACTTGTTGCTTCGCAGATAGCAGAGAAACTGAAGTATCTATAGCAGATGAACTTGATTCTAAGAGATCGCCAGCGTTGCATGGTGAACTTTTATCGATTCTTAAGCTACCGAGCGTTTCATTTGCTGTAGATTTTAAAGTGTGAAGTTCAATATAATGAAGTTGAGTTAAAGCAAAAAATATTATAAATGAATTAAGAATAATAATACTGTAATTGTTAATATCAAAATACAAATAATTATAACGGTATACATATACACCATATACAAATACATTATATATATATATATATGAGAGAGTATATATATATATATATATATATATATATATATGAATAATAATTTTACCTTAAGGCAAGTTTTTAAACAGCGGCATATATATCACCGTTCAACAATAACCGCCTTTCTATACTTCCAGGGTGCATTTGACCCAGTTGATCGGAATGTTCTATTCGATACTCTGTCGAAAATTGGTATGCTCACCAAATTTTTAAATATTCCACGCACTCTACAAAAACACTTCTGGTCGGGTTGAGATCTACGAATTAACACACAACTTTACTACCAGCAATGGTGTTTGTCAAGACAGTCTACTTTCCCCATTTTGTTTACTTCTATAATATATGTTGTTATGAACAAAACTCTTCCATAAATTCAAGATATATTAATGCAGACCATATCGCATAATTTTTCGACAATTGAGATTTTAATCAGGTCGCCTTGAATAGATTATCAGTCGTTTGTCACTTTTTTGTATGATATTCACACCATTTAAATGTAAAATACGTATACAGGAACACTCATTCCAACTCTGTGACTGAAAAGTGAAGACCTGGACGTAGGTGACAGGTGTACATACCTTGGCGGCTCTACCAATAATTCAAGTAATGTCTGATGAGGTGAGTATGAGAAACGCGAAAGGTAGATTTACTTTCTCTAACTTTCGCCATTTGTAAAATTACTAACATATAGGTTACCAAAAATGAATAACTAACGCTTACATTTGTAGACGTATATTTGAATCGACAGATAAGTGCTCCTCGTTAGAAAAACAAATAAGGCGAAATCAGCTGTGTGGACTCGGCCACGTTTTGCTTATGCCTGCAATGCGTTTGCCCAAAATAGCATTATTGTCTCACCCAGCACCAGATCAATGTGAGAAACAAAATGGACAGGATTTGACATGGCAAAAACAGTTAAATGTAACTACATCCAAATTGAGTAATATGGGACACACGTCTTCCAGGATGGGTTCCACGTACGCATAAAAATTCTTGGTTGGAAATCATGTGTGATATGGCATCAAGTCGAGCTTCGTGCAAAATATTTTATATAATTCTAGTATAATCATCTTCTAGACAATTTTTTAATTGAAGAAAGTTAGCTGCGAAGTCTGATTGTGTTTATGACGAGATACAGTGAAAAACACAAGGTGTATTACTGATGCTGTGGATTTGACCGCATTTTTCTTGTGCGGGACAATTGATAGCACTCGTAGGTCAGTAAAATCTTGAATCCTTTACATTTCCAGGTGCACCGATTATTGGCCTTGATTGATGGGTTCTCACTTGCCCCTTCATATTGAAATCCTCCATCAGCTGCGTGTCTAAAAATGACGTTGGAACAAGAGAATCTATCAATCAAGGCCAATAATCGGCGCATCTGGAAATGTAAAGGATTCAAGATTTTACCGACCTACGAGTGATCAAGTGTCCCGCACAAGAAACATGCAGTCAAATCCACAACAAAAAAGGGTGAACTGAGCATCACAACTCAACATTGAATTATTACTGATTTTGCCTTGTCTTACAGCTGACTTGGCCATCATGGTGTTGTGCAGAGCTTTATTTTACCTCACTTATGCGTGTTATCTAGGTAAATAAATTCATATTAACTAGACCCTCCGCATCATATGTCACTCTACTTAAATAATTTGTTCGCCTAAATTAGATTTTGTCAGTTGCCGAACTTTTAAAAATTTTTTTTGTTATTATTTCTTCCAGATGGCATAGTAGTGGCAATCGGCACATTGACTATTGATGCGCCAGTCGCAATTGCTGCTGATGATTACGACTTTGCTTCTACTTCACTGCGGGCTGGACTTCCTTTGGAGGATAAGCCGGCTCCATAGAAATCCCGGATTATACCTCTCCATGCCGGGCGGTTGGCAGCCATTTCGGAACATCGAACATTCCAACACCCGAAATAAATAGGTGTTTTCGCGCTGATACAGAGCGCGTCGCTTGCCGGGGACGCCGTAGCATGAACGGTATTTGTGACATTTCATGGAGTTTCTTGGGAATTTGGTACAAGTGGTGTCCCCTCACCACTCGGCTTTTTGATCGAGGACGCACCTCTAGCCTTTGCACATCCAAGCGCAGTCTGCAAGGCAGCAGTAAGTTGCATGGTTGCCGGTGGCTGTTGAGAGCTCATTCGCCATTCGGAAGTACGGGGTACTGTCCAGGAGTCCATGTAATCCTGTGGCTGTTGAACCCTTTTGTGGCGGGGAACACACGCCGAGTCATGGTGCCGTCTTCGGGCTCATGTGGTATTTTATAGGAGATCCGATTGCCGGTCGGAAATCCACCACGCCCTGGTGACACCACCGCCATAGCCCCGTTAGCCCATGTACGATCGGCCATCGAGACATGGTTGACACCGTCGTACCACGTTGAGGAGGGGATGGCCTTTACGACACAATCGACACTCGCTGTTCATTTCAGATATGAACAAGAACAATGATAGCTATTGTTTTTGTAACAACCAATTTTGGAAAATCAAATACTTCCCAATCAATAGCACAAAAAAGGACACTCACTATACTCAGTGGTTTTAACCTCTATTTGACTCTCAAGATAGTCGGCATCAAATTCATGCAAAGAAAACACTTCGTCTTCCTCATTTTCAGCGTCGTCGCCCTGACGGGCATGCTTCATTTTTGTCTTTCTTTCGATGCGATTCTGTGTGTGCTCTGTGTCTTCCTGCGAGGCAACAGTTGATGAATCACCGCCAGCGACGGTACCCTCATCGCCTGTACAACAGTCGAGCGGCGAAACAAATGGAGTACCAGCACCCACTATAAATTTACCCACAAAATAAAATGTATACAATCTATCAATTAATATGCTTGGTGAAAAACGTTTGATAGAGCTCTTCAATTGACAATAGTAGTTGACGCATCAGAAGGACTTAACTGTGCGTCTGATCATATCCGTGCGATGCAACTACAAAGGTCATTATTTATGCAAAATAATCTGTGTACAGCGGCCAACTTCAAGCACAACCCATGCCAAACAATACGTGCTCGGTTAACATTTTTGCGCCCATCATTACATTTTCAATAAATCTTGAGTGCAAAAACCGAGTTGATAAAGGACTTCGCCTATTGCTCCCACGAATTACGTATTTAACTGGCTAAATCGAGGTCGGTTTTAACTTTCCAGTTAAGCAACATCACAAGATAAACACCACGAGGCGCAAAACTGAATGCAGTCGGAATTTATGAAAAATTTAAATTTTTATTGGCTGAACGTTAGTGCATAAAGTATCATCCTCTTTCATTCCGAGTCTACTAAAGGGTGGATGATTGTTTATGAGAATAATTATATTATATTCTTTGGGTGTCCATTTTGGTTTAATGTATAATTTATATTATATTTCTAACAATGTCGAATAATATGGTTTTGGTTCTCAGATTAACTTGTTTACGCCCTAGTTGAGTATATATATAGCATACTTTTAGATAAAAAGAAAAAAAACTAGAATAATATTTTTGTAAACAAATCCCGATTTATTTCGTGAATTCTTTAAATCAAGTTTGCGAACTTGAAGTAAAGACCAATCCCATTTTATTTAACCAGTCGTCGAACAACAAAACAAAACTACCACCAGCCGCAACGCACTGACGCGTTTCCACCTTCCATGATCATCATCAAGGTAAGACGGCAAACTGACTATCGAGGCTCAAACCGCATTGAATATATGTAGAAATCAAATTTAGATATGCGGCTCTCTTTTTTTGTTAAATGTGTAGTGACGAAATGAGAGCAAGCGTTCCAGACGTCAAGGACAAGTTTCGGCCACTGAAGGAAACTATAGCCACTGGCATCTTGGCAGATAGTGCTCATCAGCCTTGGTTGGCAGACTATCCAGAGGAAGGAAAACTCCGAATGCGAACAATCCTCACTAGGAATGGGCGACCTAGTGTTCTTTTACAGTACACATACAACCATGATTACATACTGCATCGGCCGTCGCGCAGTATAAAAAGGGTCACCTTATCTGCGGAGTCGCGCAGGGTGGATAAGCGAAATCGGGCTACTGCAGGCAACTCTATCTCCGATTCTGCCTCCTTTCCTTCCCCTTACTCTTATCAATCTAACAATAACACTCTTTTAGATTCTATGAATATGGTTGGTTTAGATCATAACATTGAGCCCAATATCAGGTTGCCAAATATTGAAAATGGGTCTAGTAGATGATCATTCAATAAACCTAGGTTTGGTTTTAACGTAGGCGCATTTAATATACGAACATTAAAACGACTTGAACAACAAGAATCTCTTGCTCGTACGTTGGATAAATTCGAAATCGACATATGTTGCGTATCTGAAACCAGAGTACAGGACTCTAAGTGCATTACAGAACTGGTTGCACCATCCCTATCTACGCATTATTGGTTTTGAACATCTGGTTCCACAGAGTTCTCTCAAGCCGATAAATGGGGCGTTAGTATTGCCCTTAGCGCAAGAGCTGAAGCTTGATTAAGTGATTGGATCCATTAAAATAGTCGACTGTGTGCGGCACGTTTAAATACATCTACTAAAATCAAAGCACAAAAACCGTTATCATCGTTGCCTCTTCGTTGTATCTGCATATGTTACTGCCGATTGCAGCACAGACGAAAGCAAGGAGGTTTTTACTCAGAATCGAGCTCCTTACTAAGTAGAGCACGAAGTTCAGATATAGTTTTGGATATGGGTGACATGAATGCTCAAGTTTGGCGCTTAAGTAACACAGAATTTCATTTAGGTGGAAGATACACTTTAAGCTCGACGCGCAACGATAATGGCTGACAGCTTTTGGATAGATGCGCTGAAAATAGACTATATTTAAACAGTACAAACTTTAGACGTAGTGTTAGACGTTGCGCTACACGGCGTCCTCTAACACCCGGGCAACGGTGGACCCAAAAAGATCATGTAGCAATTAGTTATAGATGGCGTTTTTGCATCGAGTATTGTTGTTCTTTTTAGAACACTTATGTCGACTCGGACCATTCACTTATCCGTTGTAGATTTGCACAAAATTTTTTCGGGAAAATAATTAAGTGTAAACCTCAAATTGATGTAGGCAGACTCGAACAACCATCCTTTCGACAAAATTATGAAAATATTCTAAAGGCTAATCTAACTAGTTTGGATGGCGAAAATCCGAATATACTTCGGTCCAAGATAAGTTCTACTATGCACAATTCAGGTACTACTGTATGTGGCATTGCAGGCCCCCGTAGAAATAATCATTGGCTCTCTGTAAAATCTATGGAGATACTCGAAATAAGGCGCCAAATTCCACCTGGCTCGACTCATAATAATACCCGTCGCAATATAAGACGCCAACTTAAGCGCAGTCTAAAAGTCGATCTCGAAAACTTTTGGACCAGAAAGGCTGAAGAAATGGAAGTAGCTTTCGCGTCAGGTAATAGTCGCTGTTTGTTCCAACTTATTCGCGCAACAGGTCCGAGAAAGTTAAAAGTTAGTGAAACTATAAATGATAGTAACAACGATTAATAACCGATAAAATAAGTCGTCTTGACAGGTGGGCTGAACACTTTAGAGATCAATTTTCTTGGCCACCCGCGTCAGTTCCGATTCCCGAAAGCATGTCTGCATCAACAGTGTGGAATGTTAGTCCCGAAGAACTCTCCGAGTTAGAAGTACGCGATGCAATCCTATCTCTTAAGCGCTGCAAAGCTGCAGGCCCCGATGATTTGCTTCCAGGATTGTATAAGGATGATGGCGATATAATTTCAGGAGCGCTGACAAAACGTTTTCATGCTATATAGAATGAGGAAACCGTACCAATTGATTGGAATGAGTCTACCATCATTCCTATCTTCAAAAAAGGCAATCGTAATTCATGCAATAACCATCGTGGTATAAGCTTGCCTCCGGTCTTATCTAGGTTATTTGCTTCGATTATCCTACGTAGTCTTAGCGCCTCACGTGAATCACATAAAAGAGAAGAACAGATCGGATTCAGCGCAGGACGAGGTTGTATAGATATTTTTACGTTAAGGCAAGTTCTTGAATAGAGACATTTATATCACCGTCCCACAATAGCCGTATTTCTAGACTTCAAGGGTGCATTTGATTCGATGGATCGCAATGTTTTATTCCATATTTTGTCGAAAAGCAGTGTGCCCACAAATTTTGTTAATACTTCTGGTCGCGTTAAGGTCTACAACGAATTAACGCATAGCTTTACAACTAGCAGTGGTGTTCGTCAAGGTTGACCACTTTCCTCCTTTTTGTTTAATTCTGTAATCGATGCTATTATGAAAAACTCTCACACACATTCACGATGCTGGAATTGAAGTTCTCCCGGGCGATAAACTAGTCGATCTTGACTATGCGAACGTTATCGTGCTATTATTTGACAATCGGGATGCTGCCCAAGCCACCTCGAATAGATTAACAGGCGTTGTTTCGTATTTCGGTATGAAATTCGCACCCTCTAAATTTAAGATACTGTTACAGGATCATCTACCACTCACTCCAACGTACTTCTATTTTATTCGCGGGTAGAGACTTCAACTTATTCTAGGATTTGGCATTGATTGGCATGTATAAACTTCGTAAATAGAAGTGGATTAAGAGATGTTTGATATTTATGTATATATGTGATCGCAACATAAATTATATGACATATTTAAAAATTAAAAGTCAGTAAACTTTATGACAAAGTTTACTCGATACTCCTGGTAAGCTAGTGTAACTGTGAAACGCATGGATGCCAACGTAGATGGATATAGTGGTATATATCTGCATAGAGTTATGTGAACGTATAGGCGATGCAAGTTTACGTGTTCGTTAAAGAAATACTAGAATTGGTTAATTATAATTTATATTATTTTTTTATAAAATGGTGATATGTCGATGACGAAAGTAACTTGTGTTGTTTAATTGTACCTCCTGTGTTACTATGCGTTAATATTGAACGAGCTCCGAGGATGACTTTGAGAAATCGAAGTCCAAACGTCAGTCCATTGCAATATATATCTTCCAAATAAGAAATCTCGTTACTAACATTACTGATATCGTGCTTTATTC
Source organism: Eudiplozoon nipponicum (assembly GCA_029291075.1). Lineage (NCBI taxonomy): Eukaryota > Metazoa > Platyhelminthes > Monogenea > Mazocraeidea > Diplozoidae > Eudiplozoon > Eudiplozoon nipponicum. The sequence goes on from JAQBSW010005983.1 coordinate 14,846, forward strand.
TTGGATTGAGTTTGGTTAACTAAATACAGTTTTCATCATCACAGTTTGCAAGGGCAAGATAATATGTAAATACTGTGTCCATACTATCCTCGTCTCCAGGGATAGTCATTACATTATATTGTTCGTGAATGTGACGGACCTCTCTTATTTATGTTTACCTTTGGCTTATTTTCTAGTTGCATAGGTAGTCCGTTTTATATTAATTTTTTTCATATTAGTGGTTGCTTCTTTGTGCATTGACCCTCGAATTTTAGTAGCCCTCGCACATTCACCTCATGCATTGAACATGGCTCAAAAAAGTGTCGCAGCTCGGCTAGTAAAATTATTTCTACGTGCATATTCCCCGGTTTGATACCTGCCAGGCAGATTTCCGTCAATTACTAACGTTGACCAAAGAAGCACAACTGATATTCATAAGGGATTAGTATATATGTTATTCTCATCGATTTAAAGACGATGAATCTTGGAAAACGATTCATCATTGAGACACAAACTGTAAGAAGCCAACCCTGATTATACACTTTAAAAAAGAGAAAAATAGTCCGTAAATATAAACATGTGCAACCTGACGACGTTGGGTTCTATATAGGCATACAGTCCGGTTAAAATAATACTATTTAATAGTGAGCCTAGAGTTCTGTCCACTTCGCAGCTAACGATCCAAGAAAAATGCATCTGGAGGAATCTTCGCTAAATGGCAACTAAAAGCAAGATGCTTCGAGATATTGATCTCCAGCGATAGGTGACATATCGTCTCGGTGAAGAAGATCTGAAATTTCATTCAGCTTTACTCAAAATGTGCGACTTATTGTTCGTCTACGATTTGCAGAAATTTTTGATCATTATTCGAAGCTACATGACAAAAAATTAGTAGTTCCAAAATGCTAATCTATTGTTATTTCTGAAGACAATGGCATAGATAATAATAATTATGCTGATAATTACGATAAAAGTGATTATGACGGTAATAGTGATGACAATGATGATGATAATAAGGGTAAGTGATGATAACGATGTCGATCATGTTGATGCTTATGATCATTCTAACATCGACACGTCGATGCAAGAGATAGTGCCACTGAAGAGAAAAAATGAAAACCGTATATGCATACATTTTCGAAATGACACTAAATCTGCTGCGCGATTTTCCTCAGCCAAAAGACTCTTTTTAGACAAGTCACTCTCCATGCAGGAGGTAGCGTCGAAATCGTCAAAAACAATGTCTTCGCCACCAACATAACTAGCGACCGTGAGCAATTCATCGGACCCAGCGCTTTCTCGCGTCTTTAAGCCAGCATCACCATCTGGAGACAGAGACAAATGCTGCCTCGTGCGTGACCGATCCCACTGTCGACGGCGGTTTTTGTGCGAACCTAGTCTGCGATTGTTTATTGTCGCACCAACGTGAGAATCAAATGTCGCAACCGAGGCACGCCTGAACAAGGAAAAATCCCAACTCGCATCAAAGTCTTAATTCATGTAAATTTGATATATTAAAACTTGCGAAATTTTCATTTAGAGAAAATCTAGAGAAAGGGCGAGAACATAGTCATTAATTAATTTCATTTTAAGAAGTTTGTCAGCTTATTTTCCCATTCGTGTGGTACTAAATTTTCACTATTCGCGTAAAAATAGTACGAAATCCAGCGTTCACATTTTTCTTTTGAAACGCGAGCTTTAATAAAATTCATTATACCCTTCGCGTGTGAAAAAAATAAATTTTATCAGATACAAGAAACGTTTCTTTCTCATTATCTCCTCAAGTATCTACTAATGCACATATCATTATATATTTCAATCTTGTTTTGCCTTCCAATTTCTATCTAAAGATATGCTCAATAGTAGATACTTGAGGAGATAACGTGAAATAAGCATTTCTTGTATCTGATAAAATTTCTTCTTGTTTTTGCACATGGGAAGGGCACAGTGAATTTCCTTTTTTATCTGTTCATAACCAATAAATATATTGCTCACAACTCGCGTATCGAAATAAATCTAACATCTTTATTATAGTCAAATAAATAAATTACGAAATCAAAATTTCGTAGATTATATCAGTTATTTAAATTAGGTTTTCGAATCTGAAACAAACATAAATATCACTTATATATATATATATATATATATATATATATATATATATATATATATATATATATATATATATATATATAGATATAAATACATAATATATAAATTGTCCAGATATAATTTTTTTTTAAATTATATATTATACTGAAGCGCTTTTATTCCAGGTTATCAATTAATTTAAAAGAAATATGTTGCCAGACAGTGAAATATAATAATTATCTTTTCCTTGTTGGGTGCAACAAATAAAATGCAAAGGTAATTAATAAAATATTTACAAAAAATAGAATACACTAACTAGTTTTGTTTAAATAGACAACAGTTCGCAAAAAATAAATTGGTCCAGTAAGGACAAACAAGAGAAAACTAGCTAGACATATTATCTCCATCAATGTTACGAGGCTAATATAAACTTCAATCAAATTATACACATTTTTCAGTATAAAGTAAGCATTATAGAAGCTAGCAAAGGTAATTAACCGAGTAGACAGGTTTTGTCCTCATTGGAACTCGTCAATTAATATCAACAATTTTACGCGGACGAGTGTCAAACCAGGGCACAAATTCTTCGCAGTCTGTGACTCTATCTACTGCACCACTCTTACTGCTCGAGTCCTGTCTGCGGCAAAATTATGGATAGTACTTGGAATGTTCCCAACATTGATAACTACGGTCTACCGGATGAATTAACCGAAAATATTTTTGCGAAACTGGATTAATCGAAATTACCTGATCTACGTTTTGACTAACGCAATTGTTCATTTTCCAGTAGTTTTCTTTCTTTACCAAAATATTTCGGCTGCCTTTATCGACAGCCTTCATCAGTTGGTCTATCCTCACCAGCTTCATTAGTTTGATTTTTTTTTAAACGAGTAAGGATGGACCAACTGAAAAAGGCTGCCGAAATATCTTCGTAAAGAAAAAAAACTACTGTAAAAAGAACAACCGTGTTAGTTAAAACGCAGACCAAGTAATACCAGATGAATTGCCTCCGCTACCTTATACAATGATAAATTTATATTCCTAAGTATTTATAATGAGATTGGTGTTTATATCAAACTCGCAACCTTGATTTAAACGACTGTTATCACCACCCGCGAATAACTAAGCACATTTTCGCATCGGGCTTTAAAAAATTGTTTTTTTGCGCCGTTCATTATAAGGTCTATTTATTGCAATTACCTCCAAAAAGGAAATCATGCTCTCACACCTAGTCTTAATTAAAATTGAGAACATTTTTGTAACGTTTTATTTTCACAGGAAAATGCATGTTTTGTTAAAGAATTGTGCCACACAAAGCTTATTTTTCACACACGGTTTGAGTATGCACGTCGACAAACGAACATTCAATCTTTTGCTACATCTGCCCACAGGTAAAAATCCAATTGTAGAAAACGTTCGGTGCAGATTTTAGAGTAATTTTGTCTTTCAAACTTGGTAGAGGACGTTTGGTAGCGGATTTAATCAAAACTAAGTTAGCTGCAAACTATGTGAACGATAACGACGAATTTAATTTAAACTAAATGTGCTTCATTGCCATTTACATTTATATTGTTGGTAAATATATACCGATTTCTTATCAATTTCACAAACATTCACAACAGGATTCATTACATCAATAGGTAAATACTTAACGAAAAATGTAGAGGATCACCGTTAAACATCAGAATATTACGCAAAATTAAGCTTTTATTTCATTTCAAGGGACGGTAGCAGTTAAAATGTATGTATTGTGTTGACCATATTTTCTAATGAAAGATTGATCTGCACTACGTTTCATCAGCTTTACGTTTTAGCAACATATTAAAAAAGCCATAGTACCGTGCTATTTGTTCTCAGGTTAAAATCAAATTTTCTTTTGCAAATTATTGAATTTATTAAGCAATTCAGCAACATACAGACGGAATAAAAAAACCAAGAACACACCAACAACATAACAATCCTTTAAACACCAATCCCATTGTATTTAACCAGTCGTCGAACAACATAACAAAACTACCGCCAGCTGCAACGCACTGACGCGTTTGGACCTTCCATGATCATTATCAGAGTACGAAGGCAAACTGACTAGCGAGGTTCAAACCGCATTGCATATATATTGAAAGCAAATTAGATATGCGGCTCACACCTCAAATAGTTTTGCATATATTGTACGTGACTGGAAATGTCGGCTGCACAATTTCTATACAGTCACAAAATTAGCTATTTGTAGCTTTCACACACACACACACACACATATATATATATATATATATATATATATATATATATATATATATATATATATATATATATAGTTTCGCGTAACTAGTAACCAGTTGTATAAAATAATATTTAAAATGATTAACAGGGTTAATCAAAATTACCTGATCTGCGTTTTTACTAACGAAGTCTGAATTCAAGTTTTTTCGTTTTTTAAAAATATTTCGTCAGCCGTTTTCATCCATTATCACAAGTTTTACATTAATTTTTGTAAAACTTGTGATGACGGGTGTACTGAAGAACGTGGCCGATAAATGCCGCCGAATTATTTTCAAGAAACAGAACGAGTGAAATAGAACCGGAAGGATTTACAAAGTTAGCATGAACGATAATTATAATCTCAAGTACACATAAGTTTCGAGTTTACTGGCGACTCATCAGTAGAACCCGGTAATACGCCCTATACCCACTAAATATTTTTTCAGTTGGAAAGTACCATCTTCTATACGAAATATATTCAAGCAGTAATGGAACACTTAAGGTGTGTCAGAGTTGTGGGCGAAAGAGGTATAATTTATGTTCCTCGCAGCTATCCAACAGTCGTTCAAATTTATATTTGCCCACCGAGCTTAAAGTATTTCTTCCACCTAAATGAAATTTATCAATACTTAAGCGCCCAACTTGAGCATTCATATCACCCATAACCAAGATTGTATATAAACTTTTTGTTCGGTGGAGAAGAGAAAAGAAAAGGAAAATAGGCAGAATAGGATATGAAAGTATCTACAGTAGCCAGATTTTGCTTATCAACCCTGCACGACTCAACAGATAAGGCGACATTTTTATGTTGGATGATGGCTAATGCAATATGGATTTATTATAGTTTGTATTGTTCAAGGGTAGCAATTTATAAAGCGACGTGGATAAAACAAGCACCCTTATGCATTCTATCAGAAAATGTATGAAAGGAATTGAGCCTGAACTGGAGGTGATGCTACTCTAAAATATAATAAAATTTTCATTTTTAAATACTTAAGTACAAAATGAAAAGTAGCTGTTGATTACATTTATCAGTTATAAATTATCAAATGAAACTGCTCACATAAAATGCATTCATTTTATAGCAAATGTGCCATATACCGTAGCTAAGTTGAAGTAAAATGCTTTCAATGATTTAGACTATGGATTTGATCTGGCGAGTACCCAATACAAAAGGTATAGTCAAATCCTTCAACAAACCAGTATATTTTTGCGAACCTAGTAACAAATTAGTTCAGTTGTGACCAGAAGGATAAACCAAAGGCAGCATGAACGGAAAGTATAATCTCATGCACATTCGTTTCGTGCTTACTGGCGACTCATCAGTAGGAGCCGGTATTACGCCCTTTAACCACTATATATTCGGTAGAAGAATGTGGAATAATAGGACGGTACAATTATTCCACATTCTTCTACCGAATATATAGTGGTTAAAGGGCGTAATACCGGCTCCTACTGATGAGTCGCCAGTAAGCACGAACGAATGTGCATGAGATTATACTTTCCGTTCATGCTGCCTTTGGTTTATCCTTCTGGTCACAACTGAACTAATTTGCTACTAGGTTCGCAAAACCTAATACATACTTGCATATATATTAGTTCTTCGCAACAAACAGTATTTATCCAGTATATTTGAAACTCAAATAACGATTAAATTCCGACGCTAACCTTTTCCGTGTGTCTTCGAACTTGCTCGTTTTAGATAACGCATCTAAACGCGTCTCCGATTTGACACTGGCAGATTCAACCACACTACCACTGGCCAACGAGAAACCTTCGTCTTCTACCTCGTGACCTGCTGACAGCAATTCAGTATCGGTTTGCATTTCTTCTCCGCAATTTTCGTCATTTGCTTCATCACGTCCATCGCTTCTCAACTGGTGCCTTAATAGTCTAGAACTAGTCGACACGCATTCATCAGGTTTTTTGAGGCCATCTTTATCAAAAGAAATCCTATCAGAGCTATGCAGAGCAACATCATGACAACTGTTATTGACGTGATCCGCGTTAACCAATGAGACCACGGACGCATCTTTCCTACTACTACTAATACTAGCAGTAGTAGAGAGTGAAGAACCATCAGATGCACAAATTATTTTGCCTGGGTTATGGGCATTGTCTTCCTCGTCGTCATCACCGTCATCGTGAAAAGCATCATGAAAATCACCATGCCCACCGTCAGAATACGTGTCTGTATCATCTTCGGACCGAATCAAATTTAATTTTAACAAGATGAATTAAAAATAAGCCACACGGTGCGTAATCACGTATGAAAGCCGTATTCAACACAAATTACGACAACTTTAACAGAATTACCTGATCTGTGTTTTGACTAACTCAGTAGTGATTGTAGTTGTTTTGTTTGTACAAAATATTTCGGCTGCCGTTGTCTGTTAAACCAGACTAATGAAGTAAGCACGATATTTCCTCTGGCCTTATATTTTACTTATATTTCAGACTGACCTTTCACTAGATAGTTGCGTTTCACATATTTGTGTGCATATCCATAACCGTTACGTTCGTCGAACTAAGTAAGACTAGAGTGGCAGAACAAGAATTTACCATTTCCACGCGTTAGACAATAAAACTTATACGTTCAATTTGAAATGATGTAACAGAGGTTGCCTCCACATTTTCGGGTGGGGGGAGGCACATTAAATCAGAATGACTCTTACGATAACATGTGCTTATGACGAGTATTTCACATTAAGTGTATAAATCAAATAGTCTAACACATGCAAATGGTAAATTCATATTCAGCCAATCTAGTCACACTTAGTTAGATGAACGTAACAGTTATGGATATGCACACAAATAAATATGTGACACGCAACTATCTAGTGAAAGGCCAGTATGAAGTATAAATAATATGGCCAGAGGAAATATCGCGCTTACTTCAATAGTTTGTTTTGTAAAACTGGCGATGATTGATCAACTGAAGAAGGCTGCCGACAACGACAGCCGAAATATTTTGTAAAGGCAAAACAACTGAAATCAGTACTGCGTTAGACAAAATACATATTACCCAATTCTAATTAATTCAGTTTTGCAATTTTTTTCGTTCTTTTAAGATTGACACTATGCGTAAAACAAATTTTGTCGTTTATTACAAAACATAGGAAATCTATTTTAATAACAGAAATCATTTTATTTATTTCTAACAATTATATTTCATGAAGTAACTACTGTATGTGAAAATAATGGTGTATGTCTTTAAGTCTCAAACTGTCGTAAGAAGTAAAGCATACATGCTGAAACCAACAAATACACACGCATCCATATATTAATAGCGAGATCTCCGGTGCATTTAAATCTAGAAAAGCCGGCGCCAATAAGGCAAGCATTCACCAGACTTCTCCACTGAACCACGTTTGTCGCCAGATTTACACAAAATTTCGGTCATTCCATTGTCTTTGACTAGTCACAATACGGTGGCGTGTGATTAGGTAGCAGACTTCATGAATAATAGTAACCGACCAGGAGATTGTTGGCCTACTTTTATTGTGTTTCGGGTCATCCTGACAAGTACGATGTTTGAATGGCCATCTCAGACAGTACTCCAATAAACGTAATCGATTCTCTTCAAATTTATGCCATGATGAGGGCACATTACAGAGCGATCGGTGTGAACTGGTCGTCCCGTAAATATTGCAACTGTTTCAGGTTGTATTGATATAAACCCTAACTCGTGTATCAAAATAAATCGATTTGAACAATGTCAAGAGAGTGGCAGCTTTTTCACAAGAATTAATAAAAAGTCAAACATAAAGAATTTTTACCAAGCTTTCTTGTGTTCAACAAAATATTCGAAGTAGGCTTTCCTTCCATTCCATCAGTGAAGCCTGTATCACCTTTTCCACGTTTGGACGTAACCCCACGTCGCCGTTTTGCTCTTGTCCCACGAGCCCGTCTAGTTGGTCTTCGGGCTGAACGCGAAGATTTTGCAGAAACAGATCTTAGTTGGCTGCGTGGACTGGATGGAACAGCCGAGTCAGCACCTTCAGCAAGAAATTCTGTGTCAGTTGATCCAAAAACACCTACGTTAGATATTTTGTTGCTCCTTTCGAGATCAGCATCGCTTAAAATATTAGATGCTGACTGATACCCACAAATGCCTGTGCGTATTTTCGGTTGATCAACTTTCCTTGCCTATATATATATACACACACACATATATATATATATATATATATATATATATATATATATATATATATATATATGTATTCATAGAAATACAAGACTTAAGTTTTCAAATGAAAATGCATCATTTGCAAATTATAAAACAAAAATTATAAATATGGATTGTGCATGATGAACCAAACGTTCTAAGCGGATAGTGACTGCTGACATTAGCTCCTTGACACTGGAGCAGACTTCTTGCAATATGCTCATTTCTGACCTCCTCGGTCTTCAAAAGTATCCAGCCGAGTGACTTAGTTTGTTCAATAGATTGGTTCACGAACTTATCGGGACGTATATAAGAGAGACTTACCTCTTCATTTATGCTGTTAACGAATATTCAATCCATCTAGAAGAATATGATTTCCTTACAGAGCAAATTTCAGTAGTACCCATAGTTACTGCGTGTAGACATCGAACTCACGAATGTAATTCAAAATTATACAAAGCATCCAATCTCTACAGAAACCAGACGTTTTATACAATTCTAAGCTTTATATTAATTACATTTAAATAGGGAAATGAAGATTTCCAGATTAAATTTATTATGTCGTCCATTCTATAATTTCATGTAATTATATTTTGCGCACATAGAGAAATGCCATGCAAAAGTCCTATTTAGCCGGAGGCTGTAATTTTAACCATATTTAAGTCATTTTATTTAGTAGTGGCAATTGTCCAGCTATTACAGAACCAGAATTAATTTACATTTTCCTTTAGTTCAAAGAGATCAACGCATTAAAGCTTTCAATAAATGCTGAACTTATGTCTTACGACTTCCACGCAATAAGCGCCCATGGACTCGAACGTGATTAAGCTGGTGTAAGACATACCTGCAATGCAGCAGCCCAAATCGCATCACTAGCACAAGACGTAGATGATAGTGTTCCAACATCACCACCAACAGTCACTAAACTGTTTACACCATCAGTACATGCGGCGGTAGATGTTACCTTTTCCGGAAAATCGGGCGCACAATTAGAGCTAGATTGAGCATTTGATGATAAATCGAAACAAGCATCATTACTACTGACCGCACCAACTCCAAATCCCGAGCCAAATGAACTGGCGCAACTCATCGTCAGAGTCGCATTTGACGATGCACTATTACCATTTAGCATATTATTGTCTTCACCGTCAATATCATTTCCCAGAACACAGCTGGCTGACATCTGACTTGGCGAACTGAGCAACACATCATTTTGGGTCACAGAAAGATTTGTCCCAACATCGGCAGTACTTAGTTCCAGATTATCGGCAGTAGTGATTGTTTCCGATAGCTTAAAGATATCCTTAGCATCGGCAGTAGAAACAGCAGTATCAATAGAAGGATGATAGGAAAGAGCAGCCGGCTGGAATTGAGATGGATGAGCCGAATGGTTTTCCACAGCAGTAGCATGATATTCTTTGACCTGATGGGTCAATGGATCGATGTAGACGCAAGACATTCGATATGGTACACGAACAACCCAAGGAGGTAACCGCTGCACTATTGCTTGACCTGTTACTACGCCATTAATTCCAGTCGTATTAGATGTTACCGGTGTTGAACCTGTTTGGCATTCAGACGCTGCAGTAACAGTCACTTTTGATGAGCATGGATGCTGACTCACGTGTCCCTGAGACGTCACACTAGACCCATTGATTTGTTTGTCAGCTTCTTCTTTGGTTGCTGGAATAAAAATCATAAAAAGCTTAAATAAGTATTTTACAAAACGTAAATGATTGTAAACAGAAACAAATAAATCAGTTTGTAAAGGTAGGCTCAACTTGAAAAATGGTCTATTATCAGGAGAAAATCAGACGCAAACAAACCGGAAAAATCATGCCTCTTTCAGGTTTTTTTCTCAACGTCACTTCATCAATTATCGATTCACAATAACCGTATCAAGCAACAGCTAAAATCAAAAATTGAAACAATTTCTTGAAACATGACCAGGTGGATCTGAACGCCTCGAAATATCTAACATTGGTAACAAGCAAACCTAGGCCAAATGTATTGGCTTATGTTGATGACAGTGCAGAATGCTTCTTAGAAATCTCACATCCTTAGTTGTAGTAAAACGGTCAACTTTCAAGCAAAGTGAAAAATTTAAAACGTGAAATTTTGAATATAGTGGCATTCAAATTTGCGAATTATAAATTTCATAGCGAAAAAATAAAATATGTATTGGATCCGGTGTTACTTTTGGTCCTCATAACCACAATATTGATATTTGACGTGTTATTTACCGCTTGGCAGACAATAGTCTGTTGCTCTATTTTATTTCAGACGTGTCAGAAAACCGCTGCTTCCCTCGGATTTGCAGAAACTACGTTAATAATTGTATGTGAACTAGTTAAGAATGAGTGGCCAAGGTAACCAATAAAGGTACAAAAATCTTAGAAACATTCCAGACTGAATAGATGACACGTCGGCGAATTTCACAATATTGCCATGGAGAGGTGTGTTGCTTCTACCTTGGCACACGTGTGCATGAATCACATGTAGGTAACGAGACTGATAATAACAATAGAGCACAGTTATTTTAGAAAAGACATACATATATGACGTACTTTTGCTCATAAAAGACAGGGTTACCACTGCTATCTAATTAAAAAAAACGAATAATGCACATAAATCAATCATATTTACCTTGAAAAAGGAAGAAGATCATGCGACGCTTTTTTTTCTAGAAATTCAAATAATACGAGCAAATGTTGGCAACATTTACAACACAGGAAATTCATCACATAAGTGCCGAACAGAAAACAAACAAACGAACACTGTGATAAACCTAGCCAAAGAGGCGTTGAAAATCCATTCATAAAAAATAGGCTAGAGGAAGAGCAGCAAGTTCTAAGAAAGAATCTTTGCAATGATGCGTGTCAAAATCAATTTTTTAAATATACGAAAACAGTACAAACGAAGATAAGTGACAAAAAATTGAGATTACCTCGAAATTGCCCTATATATGGACTAACGCACAGCTAGTAGTATTATGAATCGAAGAATTACGCGCATCACGACGCTAACTTCCGTAATACCGATGTTAACTTCATCTAACCCATACAGTACATTGCTTTTGTCCGTCAAAGAGCGGTACCCTCATTCAGCCCAATCCAACATGGTTAACAAAATTACATGATAATACAAAAGCCCGTACATGGGCAAAACTAGGAAGCAGTTGGGAGCACAAGTCAACCAGTATTTACTTCAAAATGGATTCCGGATGGAAGCGCGCCAGTCGGAAAATAGTTTCCATTTCAAAACACGGAATGATATTCCGTCGCACCAAACTTGTTTTCGATCTTGTTTCAGATCTCGAACAGAACCATCTTCGTGGTAACTTTCTTTTCTTAGTTATGCAGAGTAAACTGCGAGGTTTGGCCTTGTTTGCGAAGCGCTACAGTGAAAACCACATGGAAGCTCTATTTCTACCATTGCCTTGCCATATATTTGACTTGGCTTGAATTGTGTTTTGGCGAGACCAAGATAGCCTCGTTTCTGTGCGTTTCTCTGTCTGAACTAAATCCTCTCATTCATTAACCACATTACGTTAGCAAATTTTCGATTTAATTTTTTTCTAAATTCATCGTTATGTATTTAGAAATTTTAAAATTATTTTTCTAATGGTTATGTGAAAGTGCAGCATCATTTTTAAATTCTGCTGTGTTGTTGATGATGATGATGATGACCATGACATGGCAAGATAAGACCAGATTGTTTTGCTTGCGTTCTTTCACATCAATTTTTGCTCAGATGCATTTTTTTGCAAATTCGTTGTGGCAACCTTCATTTCTCAGTCTCCTTCTCGTCCATGACAGAATCTGCTGCGCTGTGTGGACGCGTCTTAAAACAATGAAAAGAGAACCACATAAAAGCTATACTACTGCTATTGCCTTTCCTATTATTTAGATTTATCAAACCTATTTGCTTAATCGTAGGTTTCTCTAGGCTTGATCTTTCCGCGTACACAGGCTTTCTAAAACATTTTTTCGGATTATGCAAAAGTGAGAAAGCAAACTTGTATACTTACATAGCGATGACCATTTATTTTGTGGATTTGAAAAAAAGAACAGTTAAATTTAAAAAGAAGAAGAAAGCATGATATGAACGACTAAAACGTACAACGTGATATTATTTCGCACATAGACATACAGTAATTATCAGTATAAACCTAAATAAGAGTAAAGAGAGAATGACAACACACTTTTCAAAAGTGAAATCCTGAAGACTGAAGCGGTTCCTAATAATTAACGAAACCGCTATATATTATTTTCGTGTCAAAAATGCTTAATCTATTTTCGTGAAAACGAAATGAAACCAAAATTATACTTTTCAATAATTCGTTTAATATTGCAGTTATTTCGAGAAAAAAAAATATATCTAATTAGGAAGAAAAACACATTAATAACAAAGTGGATAAAGGCCATTTATTTCGTGAATACTAATCATCGCTATACAATCATTCATTTATATTAATTCTGGGTTTTCAATTGATTATGCTAGTGGTGACAAATCTGGCTCGCTTTTACTTCTGTTTCTGGTTTTGGCTGGTTGGTAAGTGTGTATGCGTTTGTGTTTGGGTGTGTGCGTGTTTGCATGTAAAGGTCATACTCGCGGTATTGCAAAGTGATGTCTGATATCTGGTCATTATTGTTGTGATGGCTTGAGAATTAACCATTTGTGTGCATTGTTCGCTGTTATATGTATGAGTGCTATTTTTCCTAGTGTAGTTGATCGTTTCACCTTGTTGCGCAAATTTGTATTTTTCACATGGTAACAGCGCCAGTGTGGATTGCAGTGTTGAACGTTCATATTTAACAGTTAAATATTGAATTGAATGATTTCATGCTTACCGCGAAATGTGATAACTGATATCGATCAAGGCCAGAGTGTATGGATTTGCTGGAGTAACAGGTGTACAGAAATAGTTGTAATTCTCAATGTTGGTGAGCTTTAGCTTAGATTGATATCCATCATGTTTGTACCATGTACTGACATGGAAAACATAGTGTTAGCACCATGTACCTTTTCAGTACAATAATGTTGGTATCGGTTACTAACACAATAGCCATAGTGTTAGTATCCTTTACAGACTCGGTATATATATTATATAGTGTGAGTTAGCGTTGAAGTCGCATTGTCGTAGACTATATGATGTTAGCTTCACTATTGCAGATTTACACATTCGTCTAGGAGATTGTACCGTCCTATATCCACATTCTTGACAAAAATATATAGTGGTTAAAGGGCGTAATACCGGCTCCTACTGATGAGTCGCCAGTAAGCACGAAACGAATGTGCATGAGATCATACTTTCCGTTCAAGCTGCTTTTGGTTTATCCTTCTGGTCACAACTGAACTAATTTGTTACTAGGTCCCGAACGCTCATATTGTTTGGAAACTTCTGTTATCATATGCGCCTCTGTTATTTCCTCTTCAGTTTGTTGATAATCCGATTGAATGTTTGTTGATTCTAGTCGAGGGCCTGTTTGGTCTTGCCTGGATACTAGTAAATTGTTGTAGAATTTTGTTATTCTTGGCCAGTGGATTAGAATATCACGTTGATGAAAATTTTGAATATTAAGGTCAGGTGCTTGTTGTTTTATATAAAAGGCTTCATAAATAAATAATTTTTCTGATTTTGCTTTATGTAGAATTGTGAAATTGGTCGAATTGACTGGGTGCCCCGTTGCCAATATATGCTCGGAAATAGCTGATTTTCCTGACGGTGGCAAGCCTTTGTTAATCAATTTCTGTGGCAAATGTTGCTGGATTCTGCTTATCAATTGCTTCTTCGTATGTCCGATATATGTGCTACCACACATACATGAGAGAATACATTCACTACAACAGCAGTGTGTCAAAATCCCACAAAAGAAACTTGGTAAAAAGCCTAGCAAACAGAACCAGGAAGATCTGTTCTGAACACAAGATTGAGGAAGAACTGGGCTACCTCAGGAAAATTTTGCTAATGAACTACCCAGAGCGTTTCATTGATGTCAACATCAGACCACGGCAGATTCGCACTAGAGAGGATACCGGCAAGCAGGTTTTCCTAAACTTACCATTTAGAGGCGACGTACCAGCCTCAATACTTGCACGGCGGCTGAATAGAATAACTAAGGACAACTTTCCCAGTGTTAAAGTTAATATGACATTTAGTACACAGAGAATCATCAAGTTGGATGCCAAAGATCAATTGCCAATTCTCTCCAAATCATTCATAATCTACAAATTCTCATGTATGTGCGGTAGCACATATATCGAACGTACGAAGACGCAATTAATAAACAGAATCCAATAACATTTGCCACAGAAATTGAATAACAAAGGCTTGGCACCGTCAGGAAAATCAGCTATTTCCGATCATATATTGGCAACGGGGCACCCAGTCAGTTCGACAAATTTCACAATTCCACATAAAGCAAAATCAGAAAAAACATTATTTATCTATGAAGCCTTTTACATAAAACAACAAGCACCTGACCTTAATATTCAAAAGTTTCATCAACATGATATTCTTATCGACTGGCCAAGAATAACAAAATTCAACAACAATCTACTAGTATCCAGTCAAGAACAAACAGGCCCTCGACTAGAATCAACAAGCATACAATCGGATTGGCAACAAACCGAAGTGGAAATAACAGAGGCGCATACGATGAAAGAAGTCTCCAAACAATGTGAGCGTTTAGCACTGCAATCCACACTGGCGCTGTTACCATATGCAAAATACAAATTTGCGCAACAAGGTGAAACGATCAACTACACTGGGAAAAATAGCACTCATACATGTAACAGCGAACAATGCACACAAATGGTTAATTTTCTAGCCATCGAAACAATAATGACCAGATCTCAGACATCACTTTGCAATACCGCGAGTATGACCTTTACATGCAAACACGCACACACCCAAACACAAACGCATACACACTTACCAACCAGCCAAAACCAGAAACAGAAGTAAAAGCGAGCCAGATTTGTCACCACTAGCATAATCAATTGAAAACCCAGTATGCATATAAATGAATGATTGTATAGCGATGATTAGTATTTATCTACTTTGTTATTAATGTGCTTTTCTTCCTAATTAGAAATATACTGTGTAATATTAAAAGGCATGGATATTATAAAGATAAATTTATCTACATAGAAAAGATACAAAAAGAAACAAAGTACCTCAACTAAGAGACCAACTAGTCTGCTGTCCTTTGGATTAGATGCAATTATATCACCTAGGAAAAACCTAAAATTTAGCCATATTTAAAAAGCTTACCGTCTAGTGCTTTCTGGTACGGATTTATGTCCTCGTTGACACGCGGTGCAAAGAGTTGACATTTCCCCTCTAGTGGAATACAAAATTCGTCTGGAGGTTCTAAGAAATACGGACCCAACTGGGAGACGAAATCCAAAAGGCATTCCGGCGTCTGTCCGCTTAGACTGAAACCAAGTAGAGCTTCTTCTAGTGTTGGTTCATCTGAAATACAGAAACCAAATGCACACCAAAAGGCTTATCAAACTCTTCTATGGTGCATTACCATCAATTAAGATTAAATTAACGATATAACGGCTACAACAATGAACATCCTTCGCTTACGTCGCGAAACAAGATAGCAGTAACGTTTTCTACGAGATACTAAAGATGAAAGCCTCCACCGGTATGAAAATAGTAAACTTTAAGAAAACAACTATTTTACGGTATTAACTACCGACAGAATAACCTAAATTAATTCTTTGGGCATGAAAAATGATATTGCTAGAAAAATATTGATAAAATCATTGAAACGCGCATATTACCTTTAGAGAGCAGTTATCGATCAGACATTAGTTCGACATGTTCTTATTGGAAAAAGCATTGCTAGCCACAAGCATGAAATAGACAAATAGTTTCTGCTCACAGTCTGGAGATCAAACAAATTACTTTGCTTGATTGCGGAAACATAATCAAGATGATTTTTTAATATTCGGTCGATGATAAATTGCAGGCTGAACATGTATCAAATAATACAATGACGAAAGTTAATGATCTTGGTTGCGCAGTGTAACCATCATATTTAACGTGTCGTGGATTTTCTTTCGTGAAGAGATAATTAGCATTCTCAGTTCCGCAATGATCCGATTGATCCTTATTTCCAAATACGCGCTGAGTTATGTTTCGTGGTGGCTGGGTGTTGATTCGTCTCATCACTACGAAGGCGTCCACACCATTCGTACTAACCACCCATGGTTAGATTGTGTGGAAACCTTCGGAGTGATGGGACAAATCGTCAACCAGCCACCAAGAAGCCGAAATCAGCGCATACTTTAAAATGATGATCGGTTCTGATGCGGAACTGAGAGTGCTAACCGACCTCCCACGACTGAAAATTGTAGATTTGTCAGATACAATGACGAAATACTAATCTATAGGCAATTTAAAATCAAATAGACTGGGTGATGAACTATAAACTGCACATCAATATTGGCAAAATAGATTTTTAAAATGATTCATTAACGCTACATAACATGTAGTGGTTACCGCCTCGTGAATTATAACAAGTTGCTCCATCATATTATAACCGAACTGTCCTCATAATCTGAATTCTATGCTGTTAATCCATCCTTTTAGCAAAATACAGTTAACACAATCCAGTAGGAACGATTGCCCTAGTTCCAACAAATAAGACAATAAAACATTTAATTGTCTTAATGTTATGATTTAGAAATTACAATAGAAAAAATATTTTCAAAAACATATCAATCTAGAGTAGAGCGGACTATAAGTTTCCCGTACGATCAAACTTTAAGAAAGACAAACGAATGGCTGCCAGCGTTTAATTCGGCAACGACGCGCGACTTATGTTCACATGTTACGAACAAATGATTGGAGTTATCCAGTTTGTAATGGTTTCCATGCATTGGTCTCAACAACATTAACTGAAATCAACTCGATTTCGTTCACCAAAAACATTTCCGGACAAGCAATGTAAAGACGACTTCAGAGTCACGGGACAAGTGAAAGCCTGTTAATCAGTTAATAAAACAATCTGTGCACTTGGAAAAGTAAAGGAATCAAGATTTTACAAACCTATGAGTGCTATCAATTGTCCCGCAACCGTCAATTATGGTATTAGCTAGAAAGCAGAATAGATCTCGGTTGAGTCCCCTCTGTAACATTCAACGCTTGTTGAACCACCACATGACTAATAGAAGTGTTATAAATGCCGTTTTAGATGTAAAAGAACACTGTTACCCATGTCTAGTAATGAGTGGAAGATTGAGATTCTCCTTAGAATGTTCCCCAAGTTTTCTCCAAAGGGAGTTTAGAAAATATGTTTATAATGAACTAGTCATGATTTCTACAGCAGTAATATGTCATCACGTAAATACAGACACTTCATTGCCAAATAATCATTAAAAACCTATATACGAAGAAAGAAAAAGGAAAAAAGAAAAGATAGATTAGGCCTACATCGAAAGATCTGACAATAAAACACGCAGAAACTCGGTTAACAACTTTCCACACATCAAAAACTGGGTCAAGTCAACTTCAATGCAAAATCGTATCGTGCGCGTTGAAAGCTCTCATAGAACAATCTAAATATGATCATACAAGCATTCAAACATAAATGATGTTTATATATATATAATAGTCGTTACAATAATCGGAATTGAGGCTTCAAAATATAGACCATATCGATCAATGAAAATATTATGTACATCAGGCATCAAGGAGCGAAAGATTCAATGTTCCATTATCGAAGGCATCTAGGGTATTAAATGAACATCAAGTTTCATTGGATGGAGGACGCGTTGCACCTAGAAATGAGGTCAAACTAGAATGAAAGTATCGATCAAAAAAGCGTTCATCAACGACCCAAGTCAGAAAAATAGGATAAATCCATATGTGACTATAAAACTGCGCAATCACAACAGCATTGTCTATAAGTAATTCAAACAAGACGTCAATGAATGTCACGAAACAAAAAATAAATATTTACGCTGATGGAAATAAACAAAACTAACATGTATCGTTATTTCTCACAAGACCATTTATCAAATAAATATAATTCGTCGACAATAAACGAGCAAGTAAACATTAAAAAAAATTACTGATGCAACATGTGAACCAAGATGGACATATAAACAATAATTTTCCAGACAAAAAACTGAGATTGAGTATAATCTAGAAACGATCTGCAGCAGAAGGTGCCCTTTATAATAGAATGAAATATAATTTCAAACCTAATGATATGCAAATCCGTTACGCGAAGTTATTCATACTCTTATACCTACATACATACATAAATACAGGGACATAAATGCATATATACACGCTTGCAAGCATACATAAATACGTACATAAGCATATACACGCATACATACATTCATATATACATACACTGATGCATACATACATACATACAGAAATACATACATATATGCATGCATGAGAGCTCAAATGCATAGACAGGCTTCTAAATCTCTCGCGCAGTAGGCTACTGAAAAGCCAATGTCAATTTTGCTGAATTAAGCAGGTCCCTACATTGAACCGTGTATTACAACAAACGCCCTAAGAATTTCCCCCATTGAAGTGGCCCTTTATTAGCGAGGTTAAGGTTAGTGTTGCAAAGAACAGTATCCATCAAAGACATGTCTGGACTTATCCTGCTGTTCAAATCTTTCAATAGGTTTCTTTAATTGGCGCACTACTGCCATCAATCCATCGACTGTTCTCTTCTATCTGGGAACAAGAAGCATGCCCGTCACAATTCGGAATGTCAATCCTGCTACCGTTTCCCAAAAAGGGTGATAGATCAAAGTGCGAAAACTACCGTGGTATCAGTCTTCTCAACACCGCATCCAAGCTGTTGGCGTCGATTCTATTGAACCGCTTCTGTAATGAGCTGCATGTCCGTACCCGTCCCAATCAGGGTGGATTCCGCCCAGGCAAAGGCTGTGTTGATCAGATCTTTACATTACGGCGAGTTTTGGAACATCGCAACGAATTTCAACAACCAACCGTCGCTTGTTTTATTGACTTCCGAGCTGCTTTTGACTCTGTTGATCGCGACTCCCTATGGAACACCATGCTGCTCGACGGTATGCCCATAAAACTCGTCAATCTGATCAAGGCCTACTATGCAGCCACCAAAGGCAGAGTACGTGTTTACGGAGAAGAATCGGATGAATTCAGTCTGCACACAGGGGTTAGACAAGGATGTCCCCTGTCACCCATATTGTTCAATTATGCGGTTGACTGGATTCTGAGCAACGCGCTAACTGAGTTCCGAGGCGTTCAAGTATCAAATAACCTATGGCTGACGGATGTTGATTACGCAGACGATGTTGTTCTCCTTGCTGACAGCTTTGGGAGCATGCAAGCCGTATTGGATCAAGTGGCCCAGTTTTCATCAGCCGTTGGTCTGGAAATCAATGCCGACAAAACGAAAGCCTTCGCCATCGGTGTATCTTCATCTGATGAGCAGCTCACGGTGTACGACAGTGCCCAATCGAAACAGTCGACGATTTTACGTACCTTGGCTCAAAAAATACTCCAACTGGTCAAGCTAAAGTTAATGAAGTCCGAACACGCATCGACCGTGCCAGACTTGCTTTCTTACAATTGAAGAACTCACTTTTGAGAAGAAGCGAAATCAGCCTCAAAACGAAAATCCGAGTCTACCAGGCTACTGTTCGCCCTGTGCTACTGTATGGCTGCGAGACTGGCCATTACGTTCTGAGGACTCTAAAAAGCTCGAAGTATTCGACCATTGGTGCCTTAGGTACATCACAAAGACAAAATAGATGGACCGAGTGTCAAACGCATCTGTTCGTCACCACAATGCGGTGACATCATGCAACTATCCGTCTGGATCCAACATCGTCGATTTCAATGGTTCGGGCACGTACTCACGCAAACCCGAAGACGAAATGGTACGGCAGGTGATGAACCCAGGTCAATCGTGCAAACCGCGCCGCCGCCGAGGTGGACAACTGAAGACATGGCTTGCAACAATCAAATCGGACATGGAACTCCTAGGTTTACGCAATGTTTATGGTCCGCGTCACTGGGAGCGTCATTGGCCCTCTTTATGTTCCGAAATGGTCTAGCCAACCGCCCGGCATGGAGAGGTTTAATCCGGGATATCAATGGAGCCGGCTTATCCTCTAAAAGGAGCCAGCCGCAGTAAAGTAAAGTAAAGTAAAGTCTGACAGGAATGGCGTGAAATTGGCCCCCATAAAAAGATATCTTAATTAACGCAATCGCGTTCCAGAACAATGTTCGGTGGTGATGAAAGATCAAAGAGAAGTTGTTTAGACCTGGTCGGCCCATAAATTTTGTTTTTGCTTAATGCCCCGTGACGGACAGTTGACAATGAAGTAAACGAAACAAAGCAAATATATCCGATAGCAAAGTGTTAGCAGCACTGGAAGCTAAAGTTAATAACCGACGGTACGCTTCATTTAAAGACTTACAATGGAAGTTACTGAATGACTTAGGCCTCTGAAAATCACGGCAGAATCCGATAGTTTTTGTGTTCCCCCTCAGCCTAAGTAAGCGAAATTCTTGAAGATCTCCGGCAGGAAGCCATTTTGCACGATCTTAGTCTCCAGATCAACTGGCCATAACGGCAGTTTTCATTGGGTTTAATTATAGACGATAATAGATGAACGATTCTTGAGTACACTTATTGCTTCTGTGAAGCTCTCTTATAAATGCATTCATTAGATCAGTATCGTCACCACCAACGAGCTTTACTTAGTGGATTGCTGTGGTGATCTCAGAAGGGATTGCATCGATAACAAAATCAAATAGCCTGACAGAAAATATACATTCTTCGAGCAACGGAAATATTATGGCATTTATGCTATCATTGATCAAAGTTCACAATGACATTTCGCGCGAAACCAAAGTGAAAGCGGCTGAGTACTCCAGAAAAGCACCAAAAACCCGTGATACGCTCTCGTATGCTGGATCGAACACAAACATCATATGTTTAGTAGAATGTGGTCTATCTGAGTTCAATGACATATCACTACATCTGCATGCGCCACATCGCAGTTTTTTGGCTATTTTTGCTTGTTGTGCTACATGACTGGGCATGATTAGAATGCCTGAAGCCGTCAAAACATCTATGAGCAGCCAAAATCCAACCATCTACGTATCCACCCAGTATTGAAATAGTTTGACGTTTAAATCATATTAATTTACCAGGATGCCGGAATGCAACGCAAAGCCAGAGGCCAAACCCGATAGCTTTTCAAAGCAAAATTATTTTCGTTAACAGAAACATTGAGAGTTGGCATGGAAATACTTACAACTCCGAGAACCAGGTTGCCTACGTGAGACCTAGCAGAAGCAAAAAGGGAGATTATAGCAATCGAGCCAAGTAAGTCTTTTTCTGCAACACTGCAAAAGCAGAAAGTCAACATCATATCAGGCGGGATCACTCTTGTATTTGGAGGTAGAAGAATTGCCTTTTTACGTGAACTATGCACGACTGAGACACATTGTGCAATGATCAAAGCAATTCTTATTTACTGAGACAAGCCATGCGTATATCTCAAGAGACCTAACATCCCAAAAGCAAAAGGAAAACTTTTCTTCGAGTTCAAGCAGCACAAAGGGACCAGCAAATGATAATGAAAGTCCATTAAACGACTTATATTGTCGAAACACAGATATACTTCAGGCACTCAACGTCCTCCACATAAAGGCTTTAAGAAAGCATTTTTTATTTATTCTCCCATGAGTACGTGAGGATATTGGTCCTTTTTCAGATTAACAAGAATAGCTTTCAATTCGAGTGGCTAATATTTCAAACCCATTTACAGTAAATAGTTTTCGATTATTCACCACGAACAGATAAAGTGACCTCTTATCTCCTGCGCATCGACCGATGCAGTATGAAATTACTACTGGTTGTTTCATTCGTGTTTATTTGTTGAAAATACAAGAACACCAGCTTAAGCATTTCCAGTCAGAATACATGATTGGTATTTAGAGTCAACCAGTACTTAGATTATTTGTTTCACTTCAGAATTTTCCGTCTTTGAGGATGGTTTTCCAAACAAGTCAAACAAGTACTATTTTCGAAGAAATGCACCATATGTAGTCTTCGCTTTTTCGCATTTTACTATAAATAACCATGCCACCAGCAGCTCGGAACTGAACCTATAAGACTTGTCAGAAATGTACGAACAGTTTAACAATAATTGTTTGCGCGGGTGGTGATAACAATTCTTTAAATCAAGTTTGCGAGCTTGAAGTAAACACCAATCCCATTGTATTTAACCAGTCGTCGAACAAAATAACAACATAAGTGCGTTGCGGCTGGTGGTAGTTTTGTTATGTTGTTCGACGACTGGTTAAATACAATGGGATTGATGTACGAACAGTGTCAGGAAAGAAAACCTGAAACCTTTGCACGGTTGTGGTAAAATTTTGAATCATGCATACTTGTCTGCATCAATGCATGTATACATACCTACATACATCTATACATCCAGGCACACATGCATACAGAAAGTCAAAATCATATCAGGCGGGATCATTCTTGCATTTGGAGAGAGAAGAACTGCCTTTTTACGTTAACTATGCACAACTGAGACAAATTGTGTAATGATCAATATAAGTCCAATATAAATTCAGCTTCTGTTGTCAAATCATAACTTTTGTCGCGACGTATTTCTTTTAAGTTCATTTACACTAACGCGAAGTTTCAATATTCAAATCCTCGTTTTATAATAAGCTTTTTATCTAAACTCCAGCATATCTACGAACAATTGGAAGTCAGAAGCATTAGATAAAATAAAAGAACACCACAGACAGGAGAAAAGGCCGACTATAATGACAAATCGGATAAATGATAAATAAGTTTAAAAATTTTATTCATGAATATTTTGAAACGCTCCGGCCAACCACTGAAGTCCTGTCAATACGGGTAGAAATAATGACCTATCGGACGATTCGCAGTTATTATCTTATGCAATTTTAAGCTACACCAAAAATACAAATATACAAATTAGTCTTGTCAAAAAGTTTATTAATTGTTTAATATCACGACATTAGATGAAAGCTAAAAAACTATATCCACGCATAATGCTGCAAAAGACTCACAGCATCAAAAAGATTCCTTAATTTAGAATCATTCTATCAATGGATAAAACTCCACAGCATTGGGCAACAAGATCATGATGCAATATTATACAACCGGTAATAAAAGGAAAAAACGAAGTATATCGTCAAAGATAAATTTAAATTTGTTGCAAAATTTACAAGCTAAATATGCTATCATTAGACATACAATCATTATTAAACAGTATTTTATTTAATGAAATAATTAATATAGTTTATTTAAACATGTAAGAATATCATTAATTTACACATATATAATGATGGAAAGCATACGAACATCCCAACTTGTGCACATCCAACGTACAAATATTATTTCATGCAGACTTTTATAGAATAATTTATGGCATAAACCTAGATAGCACACTTGAACCGAGTGTTCACATTCAAAGAAAAGAATTACGGATATTTATTATTTATCGTTTTAGGAAAAAGAAGTGCTGCTGAAGGAACCAATTTAAGGTCAGTCCGCAGTTAATCACGTTGAATTTGACAACATATCCGTTAATCAGTAGTGTCTCGAAGCCGACTAGCTCACCCACTAGAGCCGCACGAATGGGTTGAAGTGTATAGAAATGTTCCCTGAGTCGAGGTAAATTTAAACCACACTAAAAGAATCTATATATTTATTTATAAATATAATCAATAATAAGTAGAAAAATAAACCGCATCGCAAAAACGAACTTTTCTAATTACTTTTAATCAAGTAATTTATATACACACTTTTCTAATGTACAATTGGCATCAAATTTAACAGATATTTTGCCATGCTTTAGGACGGTAAAGATCAACTTTATTTTTGTTCAAACCTCTTGTTTAAATTTTTACATTTGTGGCAGCATATACATCGGACGAAGTAAGAAGCAATTAAACAAATTAACAACATGCCACAAAAATTGATCCTGGTATAAGAGGCATGGTCGTTTATCAGGACTTAATAAATGTTTGATATAAACAGGGCACAAAATTAGCACACATAACTTTTGAATTTCACTCTAAGTTGAGACGGAAATAGACATAAACGGTTATGGGGTACCGTATATCAAACAACGAAAACTCCGCTACATGTTAGAAAAACCAATCCTCACAATACAGTATACGATTGATCGCGAACAAACTAAAGCATATATATATATATATTCATTTTTAATTAATTTCTTTATTATGTCCACTGCCTACGAATATTACACAATATATTTCTTTTCCTTTATATATATATATATATATATATATATATATATATATATATATATATATATATATATATGTATATATATATATATATATATATATATAAACATTTCTTTTATTTTCATCCAAATTAGAGATATACTGTGTAGTATATATACTATAAGCACAGCAAACCCCGTATTTACAAACGTCACCAAAGGTACCAAACAATGGGCAATGCACAAATGATGAGCAAGGCAAGGAATGCTACAAGCTAAGTAAGTTTGAACAATTCAGAACGAAAATACACAAACAATCAGAAACACATGTACGCTTTATGAATTAATGAAACCCCGGAAGACCCAAATCACACACAAGAATGTTACGTAAAATATTCTTAACATATTTCAATTCCGTTATTTGGAAAACTAGCAAACAGAATTACACCAGCATAATATAATAAGGCTTTACTGCCTCATAATAATCCAGCTCATAGTAATGTGCCGGCTGGATATAGACGCTGTAGCGCACTTCTAGTGAGAAGCCGAGATTGTGCTAATCTGATCTTGCCCTGACGTATCGTTAATGAGAAACTCCAACAGCGCTTTAGAATCATCAGTATAGCCTAGTAGCAGCGATTAAGAAACATTGGATCGCGTAAGTCACGCATAAAATGTTTAGTAAAATATATTTTAAAAATTAGTAAATTAAATATTTCCAGCTTACAGAAATTAAAAGGAAATAGAGTTCTCGCCTAATTGTCATTTTTCGCTTAAATAAAACCGATAGATATTTTATATCCATTTTAGCAGGTCACCATTGCACCTTCTGGTACTAAAAAAACATTCAAAATTTTACATTCAGATTTTACATCACACAATTATCAATATTAACTATGGAATTACCACATATCCTTTTATTGGCTATACAAAATTAATGTTTCATTTTACATTAGATTGGTGCAAATCCACATTTTACTGATAGCAGATTTCTTTTTCTGTTCAGACATAATTATAAGTTAATACAATGAAACAATCAATGCTTGTACGGGTGATTGTAAAATTTCTTTAAGTCAAGTTTGCTAGCTTGAAGTAAACACTAATCCCATTATCTTAAACCAGTTGTCGACCAACATAGCAAAACTACCGCCAGTCAGACGTACTGACGCGTTTCGACCTTCCATGAACTTCATCAGAGTACGACGGCAAGCTAACCAGCGAGGGTCAAACAGCAATGCATATATATGGAAAGCAAAATGAGATATGTGGCTTTCACCTCGCATACATTGTTCTTGACTTGAAAAAATTAGTTATAAGTGATTTCATTGTTTTTGTACAGTTACAACTTTAGCTTCACTATACAATTTTCCTGTTATTAATTAATTGTTATCTACGCTTGTTATCATTTATATAAAAAATTTACTATTATTTGATGTCTCTTGCATACCTTTCATATGCTTAAGAGTATTTCTGCTTCATCCAAGAAGCTATTTTAGAAACTACTTCTACTACGGCTACTTTTGGTATAGTATTTTAATGCTTAGCTGACTGAGTGACGGGTTAATCAACTTGACGTGAAATTTATTGACTTTATTATGCTACTTCTGCTACTGCTACTACAAATACTAATATTGCTACCATTGTCTCTACTACTAATACTGCATCTATAGATACTACTACTACAATTGCTATTATTTCTATTACTACTAATATTGCTACAACAGCTACTACTAATTCCACTACCGCTATTTATAATGCTGCTACGACGGCTACTACTAATAATACTGCCGCTACTAATGTTACTAATAATACTAATACTGCTACAATTGCTCCTACTATTAATACTGCTATTACTACTAATATTGCCACTACTAACACAAACGTAATTATTTTTAATATCAGTTGTAGTAACACAACTATGCAACATTATAACACCTTAATATACGGACACTTCACTACCAAGTAATTCCGAAATCCGTAGTTTGGTAGAACGTAAATGAACACTATAACTCACATATAATGAGAAATTGACACAGTTTTTGATTGATTTTACTTCATTGTTCTGATTGGTACGATTAACTAAAAGCACTTAAGCTCCAACAACATAGTCCAAGTTTTAAAACCACACAAACCGTTACACAGGCCGTCACACAAACAGTAAAGGTCCAATTTTCAGTGATGACTTGAAATATTTTCGAATATACGCACAAAAACACCATTAACCGGATTTTATTTTCGATACACTCTATACTCATCAGTAAATATACTACTCATCATTATTATACTAAAGCTCTATTGCTCGTATAATAGACTTGTGGTCATGCTTTATAAGTTCTTCAATAAACGAACACGGAATCATTAAATATATATTATTTCACATAGATAGTGCAACATTGTAATTCAATTCCTTCCAGACTGGAGTTTATATATATATATATATATATATATATAATAAATTATCTTTGCACATGGAAATTGTAATACTAACTTTATTAAAACACATATTTATTACTAAATTCAATTATAATAAAATTCTTGCGTCTAGAGAGCACATGATATGAAATAGACAAAAGAGAGCGGAAAACATGAGTGAAACTAAAATCATAATCAATGACATTTTAATTGGAAAGTCGGTTGCATAAAAGCTCAACCCAGTTGGATCATCTTCACCAATAATGGTCGACTACCAAAAACCCACAAACAGGTTGTCCTATGAGACCAAATTATCAATAAACAATTCCCGGTTCCACGCATTGGCTAAATGGTTAGTCCATGTACTGAAAGCATTGCGAAATCTACAAGGCAATAAATTGGTTACCGATTCCCTTGAGTTTAATAGCAGAATTCAAGATAAGATTATGGTGCCTTCAGTTGTAACGTTTTTGTTTACATATTTTCCATTTGAAGAAGCAGTTAACAATTACGTTCAAACAAAAGACCAAAATAATAATATCTGCAATCCCAGGTCATACTTTACGCAAATGTGTAGTTTTGTTCTAATGGAAGTATCCATAAGCATGATGATGATGTGAAGCTCCCTATCTCCATATTTAGCTGAGATTTTCCTGTAATATTGAGTACTCATCAATAAAGAGAGACATGTGTAAATTTGCTCAATAGATACTTGATTTTGATGATATATTCCATGTTTATAAAAAAATTAGCAACAACAAACACTGTTTCAAAGTTTAAATCAAAGACAAGAAATTATCAGTTTCACGACAGAGCATGAGAAATATGACTGCCTACCGTTCTTGGATGTACCACAAAATAATTATGTTAACGGTAAATTAAATAGAACACTATGCCTGATCTACAAATTATTTTCTTTATAGCAGTTTTGGGTCGTTTCAACATAAAAGAATTAACAGTTCGGGGCAGTTTTTTAATAATTTATAAATTGGTCGGTCCAGATTCAAAAGACGACTACACTAAAACAAAAAACTGTCTAACAGCTGTCCAAGACACTTGATTGATTCAGTAGTTAAAAGGGGAAATTACAAACAATAGATGTTTTAGGATTATGAGAGCTCGCATTCCACGGAGAATATATATATATATATATATATATATATATATATATATATATATATATATATATATATATAGAAGTAATAATAGTATTTACTAATAGCAAAGTATAGTGATAGACCTACACGTAATCAATCTAGCAACTATACAAACAAAATGTACTTAACTGTGGTACAAATAGATTAATACATTAAATTCTACGCAAGCTATTTAATTGAAACATATGCCGCAGTTAAAACGTAGGCAAACACCTGAGCCAATAGTATCACTTTAATTACCAAGGCAGTAATCGTGTTGGTGACGAGTCTCAAACATGTAACTTAATATATTTTAATCAAGGTTTCGATCTGGATATAAACACCAGTTCCAATATATACATACATTTGTCAGTATTAATCAAGCATCATATAATATAGAAAAGGAAATAAATTCAGTAAGTATGTATTAGGTTTTGCGAACCTAGTAACAAATTAGTTCAGTTGTGACCAGAAGGATAAACCAAAGGCAGCATTAATGGAAAGTATAATCTCATGCACATTCGTTTCGTGCTTACTGGCGACTCATCAGTAGGAGCCGGTATTACGCCCTTTAACCACTATATATTTGGTAGAAGAATGTGGAATAATAGGACGGTACAATCTCCTAGACGAATGTGTAAACCTGTAATAGTGAAGCTAACATAATCTAAAGTCAACGACAATGCGACTTCAATGCTAACTCACACTATATAATATATATACCGAATCTGTAAAGGATACTAAAACTATGGCTATTGTGTTAGTAACTGATACCTTTTTTTGAAATCGATGAGTACCGGATGACTGAACCACCTGATGGATATAAATTTATGCTAAAGTTCACCCAAATTGAGAATTACAACAATTTCCGTGCACCTGTTACTCCATTTAAACCATACACTCTGGCCTTCATCGATATCAGTTATCACATTTCGCGGTAAGCATGACATCATTCAATTCAATATATTACAGTTAAATACTGTTTGTTGCGAAGAGCTAATATATATGCAAGTATGTATTAGGTTTTGCGAACCTAGTAACAAATTAGTTCAGTGGTGACCAGAAGGATAAACCTTACTAGGTTCGCAAAACCTAATACATACTTGCATATATATTAGCTCTTCGCAACAAACAGTATTTAACTGTAATATATTGAATTGAATGAGGTCATGCTTACCGCGAAATGTGATAACTGATATCGATGAAGGCCAGAGTGTATGGTTTAACTGGAGTAACAGGTGTTCGGAAATTGTTGTAATTCTCAATTTGGGTGAACTTTAGCATAAATTTATATCCATCAGGTTGGTATCATGTATCGACTCGGAAGCCATAGTGTTAGTATCCGGTACTCATCGATTTCAAAAAAGGTATCAGTTACTAACACAATAGCCATAGTGTTAGTATCCTTTACAGACTCGGTATATATATTATATAGTGTGAGTTAGCATTGAAGTCGCATTATCGTTGACTTTAGATTATGTTAGCTTCACTATTACAGGTTTACACATTCGTCTAGGAGATTGTACCGTCCTATTATTCCACATTCTTCTACCAAATATATAGTGGTTAAAGGGCGTAATACCGGCTCCTACTGATGAGTCGCCAGTAAGCACGAAACGAATGTGCATGAGATTATACTTTCCGTTCATGCAGCCTTTGGTTTATCCTTCTGGTCACAAATGAACTAATTTGTTAATAGGTTCGCAAAACCTAATACATACTTGCATATATATTAGTTCTTCGCAACAAACAGTATTTAACTATAATAAATTCAGTAGACTGGTTACGTCATTATTGGGAACTCATCGCGTACTATGCAGAACTTGCCGCGGTCAGGGCTTGAGCCTGTGCACGTATGATTCAAAATCTGGTGCTCTAACCACTGAGCCACCCTGCCGCACACTAAACACAATTTTCAGTTATATAATAACTAATGCTTCTTGGTTAGCTTTTACTTTAGGTGGAGCCTATATAGCATCCTTAATCCAACTAACCATCTTCAATGTAACATTATGGAACCGCTTCCATGTTACATGGTGAAGTGGTATTGAAATGAACATTTTTATATAACTAAACGAACATTGGTTTCGCGATCGGTAATAAGTTACTTTATTCATGGTTGCCATCTTGATATAAACACCTGACCCAATATACACGAAGCATTGTATAATGTACAAAAGGCAATTTAGCAAGTAGATCGGTTGTGTCCTTATTGGGAACTCATCACGTATTGTCCAGAATTTGTTGCGGACAGATATTTATATCAAGATCGCATCCATGATTCAAATAAATTATTTTTATCTCCGTCTGTTCAAAAGGTCTTCATTTAATTAACTTGATTGTCAATCCTTAGTATTTTAAGAAATATTTAATGGCTGTACTTGGTAACATGTGTTTTATTTATATAATGGAGATAAAATTGAACTTAGGCAGTAAACTAATAGAGATACTTAGTGCGAAAATTGGCTTAAAATACTGAGGGAAGATAACATACAACGGACCGTGGGATAACCTTTTCACAGTACCCGAGCGTTTCTATTGTTTATACTTTTAAAAATAACTAGTTACGATATCAATACTGAAATATATTGGTAAGTAAATATCGTAATACACTACAAAAAGTATTTCTAAACATTGTTTAAAAAAAATAAACGGAACAAGACCAAACATGTCAGCACTACACTTACTACTCTCGGCAACTAAGGCGATATTCTTGGCCAGAGTTTGCAAATATCGATCCAAAATATCAATCAGCAGCTCCAAAGCACATTCAGAAACTCGCTCAAAGCCGAGCTGATGGCATTGTTGCGCAATTATGCGCACCAGAACGCTACGCATAGTACAACAATGCTAACCAGAATGTAAAGCAGCCAAACGACCAACTAAAAATTCTTAAACGAAGAAGAAAAATTATTAGCATTATTTATGATACAAAATAATTTAAAGTGTGTCAATATTAAAAATAGAATATATTTCTTTTGAAAATAAACCAGATGTTCTTACAATATGAACAACAACTAATAACAAACTCAATGTTAGATGAAACACGATAGCCTACAGTATAATTTAATCTCCGTTACATTATACATAAACAAATAAGAACTGCATATCCATTGTATGTATTATCCAAAAAATGGAGACAATGCGTTAAACAAATCTGCTATCGGACGATTCGCCGGCGACAGCCACTGCTACAGGAAATAATATCATTAAAATTTTGACATTATTTATCAGTCACGTTAGCATATACGGTGATATGATTGTTTATTTGTACACACATTTATATTCACACCGTTCGTATACTAACATGTTTTGCTTTAGCATGTATATCTGCATTATATGATGAATAAAGCCTAATATTTTAGGCAACTCTTTCTTCTGACTTGTCTAATCATTCTGCCCGTTTGCTGTGCTTGTTACTGTGATTCAGAACAATTTATTCATCATATAACCCAATCATGGAACGCCTAATCAGACCAGAAAGATTTGATGTTGAACCTAGTGCACCAGATGCAGCAAAACAATGGAATCATTGGTATCGTACATTCTGTGGCCTCCTAAAAGCAGTCGAATCCATGAATCCGGATAAATTAGACACTCTTATTTCCTACGTCTCTCCTAACGTATATGAACACATCGTTGACTGTGATACATATGATCATGCTATCAAAACTCTAATGAATCTCTATGTCAGACCGAAAAATGAAGTCTTTGTTCGTCATATACTCGCGACTACTAAACAAGAAAATGGACAAACATTGGATCAATTTGTTCAGATTCTGAAATCGTTAGCTAGGGAATGCAATTTCAAACCAACTACGGCCGAGGAAAATCGAGACGATGCTCTGCGCGATGCCTTCATTAATGGAATCCAGTCCAATTCAATCAGACAACGTCTCTTAGAACACAACTCACTTAATTTTCAAGCGGCTTTTGATCAAGCACGTGGTCTCGAAATGGCGGAAAAGCAATCATTATCATATCAAAACTGTTTGAATTCTGCACACACTGCAATGGTTCAGCCACTCTGTCCTTCATCAACCTCCGATAAATCTACAGATAATCTTGTTGCTGCTGTTAAACAAAAATGTGACTTTTGTGGGTACGATTATCATTTAAGATGGAAATGTCCGGCCAGAAACGCCTTCTGTAAAAGTTGTGGAAACAAAGGACATTTTCAAAAGGTATGTCGCTCTAAGAATCACCGCCCAGTGGTTTCGACGCTTCATCCTACCATATCTGCAACTGTATTAGCTGCTGCTCCTGATTGTCTCACCAAATGTGTAATAAATCTAGAAGTCAATAACATAAATTGTCATGCTCTCGTTGATACAGGCAGTTCCTGTAGTTATGTTTCAGAAGCCTTCGTTTTGAAAAATAATTGGAAAATTCACTCCTCTCAAGAAACAATAACCATGGCGTCTAGCTCATTTTCGAGTCATACCAAAGGCCATTGTTTTGTGTCGATTCAATACAAATCATGTGTTTATCAAAATATCAAGCTATCTATACTTTCTGATCTTTGTACTGACGTACTCCTCGGTCATGACTTCCTTGGATTGCATAAAAGTGTAAATATCTCTTTTGGTGGTCATAAATCGTCATTCACCGTCTGTTTACTGAAACCTGCATCTGTTACGTCCCCGCCTCTTTTCCATCATTTAACTGCTAACTGGAGGCCTATTGCTACGAAATCAAGAAGGTACAGTCGAATGGATGAAATATTTATCCGGGATGAAATAAACAGATTAGTTTCTGATGGCATTATCGAACCTTCAACATCCCCGTGGAGAGCACAAGTTCTCGTGGTATCGAATGAGAATCACAAGAAACGTATGGTTGTGGACTACAGCCAAACGGTCAACAAATTCACACTCTTAGACGCCTATCCTTTGCCGAAAATAGACCAAATGGCTGAAACCATTTCAAAATATCATATATTCAGCACTTTGGATCTCAAAAGCGCTTACCACCAGATACCTATCCAAGAACATGAAAAGGTATTCTAAAAGATATATTTGTTGTCTCAGTGCTGTCCTTTTCGTTTCGGATTTGACCGCATTTTGCTTGTGCGGGACAATTGGTAGCACTCATAGGTCGGTAAAATCTTGAACTTCCTTCATATTCAGATGATGTAATTTTTGGCCTCAATTGATGGGTTCTCACTTGTCCCTTCTTCTTTAAGCCTTCAATTAGCTGATTGTCTGAAAATGACGTTGGATCAAGATTTTCCATTGTTCTTTGACCAAATTTTCGAGACTTCATTTCCAGTCTCATCTTCAGGGTTGACACAATACGCACAGGAGTAAAACACAACTTGTGACAAATGTGGTATTCTCATTCAAGACAGATATATTTATATCTATTTTAATTCTAAAAGTACTTTTAATTGTCTTCCTAATATCCGGTCTTCATACCTAGTCTCTAATACTCAAATGTATACAAAAACTTATCCCTGTCCCCCTCTGCGCACACAACTACTTATAAACATGTGTATTTTACTAAAGTGACATTTATTGAATAACTATAAGCACACTTAATGTATTGACAAACACGCCTATCACTGATATCTATATTTTAATTTCTGTTCCGGACGCATAGAAAGATCAACAAATTTTGAATTCAATGTTGCAGTAATCCTCACATGCCCCCCAGTTCACCTAATTCCAACCAGCTTGCAATCGGTTATAGACAGAGAGATTAAAAAACTATTGAGAGTCTATAGAGTATTATTCTATCGTTTTGACAAGACCGAATACGGAGTTTACACTAACCAAATCGTCTCTCAGCCAAATACACATTAATACTCATATCCTATATAAATTAGTTTCTCAATTAAAATATCTGTATCGTATATACCTATATAATAAATTTTATATTTAGTTACTTATTCATAATTACATATATACTCACTTCATATATAAAAAGAAAAAACATCCATGTAATTCCATAGGCTATATATAATGTATATATAGATAAGCATATAAGCAACCATGTGGGTTATTCCCACATCTTTTATAAATATCTTTATATCCTTCATATATATACCTATATATATATATATATATATCTATACCTACGTGTATACACTATATATATATATATATATATATATATATATATATATATATATACGAATATATGTATATATATATATATATATAAAATCAGCAATCTTTTATATTTAAATTTTATTTTTACTTATTTATATTTAAATATACATACACCCACATCTTATAAAATATCCATTTATACATACGTCCACACGCTATCTCAGTATATATAGATAAGCATATAAGCAACCATGTGGGTTCATCCACATCTTTTATAAATATCTATATATTCATATATATATATATATATATATATATATATATATATATATATATATATATATATATATATATATATATATATTATATATATATACATGTGTATATACCATATATATAATATGAATCTCATACAAGCAACACTGTGTTTATCAAAATATCAAGCTATCTATACTTTCTGATCTTTGTACTGACGTACTCCTCGGTCATGACTTCCTTGGATTGCATAAAAGTGTAAATATCTCTTTTGGTGGTCATAAATCGTCATTCACCGTCTGTTTACTGAAACCTGCATCTGTTACGTCCCCGCCTCTTTTCCATCATTTAACTGCTAACTGGAGGCCTATTGCTACGAAATCAAGAAGGTACAGTCGAATGGATGAAATATTTATCCGGGATGAAATAAACAGATTAGTTTCTGATGGCATTATCGAACCTTCAACATCCCCGTGGAGAGCACAAGTTCTCGTGGTATCGAATGAGAATCACAAGAAACGTATGGTTGTGGACTACAGCCAAACGGTCAACAAATTCACACTCTTAGACGCCTATCCTTTGCCGAAAATAGACCAAATGGCTGAAACCATTTCAAAATATCATATATTCAGCACTTTGGATCTCAAAAGCGCTTACCACCAGATACCTATCCAAGAACATGAAAAGGTATTTACTGCTTTCGAAGCGTGTGGACGCTTGTTTCAATTCCGTCGCATTCCCTTCGGAGTGACGAATGGTGTCTCATGTTTCCAAAGAACTATGGATCATATAATCGCACAGGAACATCTCACAGATACATTTGTCTATGTGGACAATGTGACAGTTTGCGGGAGAGATACGCTTGAACACGAAACAAATCTCAACAAATTTCTTAATGCCGCTAAAAAATATGGATTGACCTTAAATGAATCAAAGAGCATTTTCGCAGCTAAAGAAATTACTCTTCTTGGTTTTCAAATATCGAATGGAAAAATTAAACCTGATCCTGACCGATTAAAGCCTTTACAAGATCTCCCACCACCGTCGAATGTGCAATCGCAACAAAGAATTGTGGGATTTTTCGCTTATTATTCGCCGTGGATCTCCAACTTCTCCGATAAAATTCACTCACTCGTTCATAATCGAACTTTTCCTTTGCCCGTCTCTGTGAAACAAAATTTCGATGATCTTAAAAAAGAATTAGCCGTAGCAACTTTAGCTTCTATTCGTTGTGATATTCCGTTTGTCGTCGAAACTGATGCTTCGGACGTAGCTATTGCTGCCACTTTGAACCAAGATGGAAGACCTGTGGCGTTTTTCTCTCGGACGTTGACGCCATCTGAAAAACATCACTCAGCTGTTGAAAAAGAAGCCTATGCCGTGGTTGAAGCTATTCGAAAATGGAGGCATTTACTTTTGGGTAATCATTTCAAACTTGTCACTGATCAAAGATCTGTTTCCTTTATTTTTGGCAATCAAAATCGAGGAAGAGTGAAGAACGATAAAATTTTGCGCTGGAAAATGGAATTATCACCTTACAGCTTCGATGTTGTCTATAGACCCGGAAAAGATAACAAAGCAGCAGATGCACTAAGTCGATCCTGTTGTGGTGCGCTTCTAAATGGACTGGATTTAAAACAAATACATGATTCTCTTTGTCATCCTGGAATTTCTCGTATGCTCCACTTTGTGAAATCTCGTAATTTACCATATTCTATTGATGAAATTCGAAAAATGACCTTGAGTTGTGAAGTGTGCTCTGAAATCAAGCCCAGATTTCCTTCGGCAATTCAAGGCCAATTAATCAAAGCTACCCAACCGTTTGAGCGGTTATCTATCGATTTTAAAGGACCTCTTCCTTCATCAACTCGTAATCGTTATCTACTGACGGTCATCGATGAATATTCTCGATTTCCCTTTGCATTTGCTTGTCCTGACCTTAGCAGTCACACCGTCATACTTCACCTGTGTCAAATATTCGCAATGTTTGGGATGCCTTCGTACATTCACTCAGACAGAGGTTCTTCCTTCATGTCGACCGAGGTACAAAATTTTCTTCGGGAAAAAGGTATAGCTTCGAGTAGAACGACTCCTTATAATCC
Organism: Eudiplozoon nipponicum; assembly: GCA_029291075.1. Classification (NCBI taxonomy): domain Eukaryota; kingdom Metazoa; phylum Platyhelminthes; class Monogenea; order Mazocraeidea; family Diplozoidae; genus Eudiplozoon; species Eudiplozoon nipponicum. The sequence goes on from JAQBSW010005983.1 coordinate 51,594, forward strand.
CAAAGGAAATGGACAGGTAGAAAGAATGAATGGTACCTTATGGAAATCGATCCTTCTCGCTCTCAGATCAAAAAGGCTTTCAGTTGAAAACTGGGAATGCGTGCTGCTGGACGCATTACATTCAATCCGTTCATTATTGTGCACATCTACCAACGAAACCCCTCACGAGCGTCTTTTTCGACACAATAGAAGGTCGACTTTTGGTACCACACTCCCAACCTGGCTTACTGTTCCTGGCAAAGTTTTACTCAAGAAGAATGCTAGAGTTTCTAAATATGACCCCTCTGTGGAAGAAGTTGAACTAATTCATTGCAATCCTAACTATGCGCATGTTCGTTTTTCTGATGGAAGAGAAGATACAGTATCTATCCGTCAATTAGCCCCGAAAGGCTCCGACGCACTGATGAATGAAGCTGGAACTAATATGGGACTCTGTGAAAATGAACCGGTTGTTGCTGATGAACAAACCTCCTATAATGACGATACCGATATTGATAATGTTAAGGCAAATGGTGAATCTACGGATAACTCAAATGCTCGTGACCTATCAGAGAATCTCGAAAACCTTATCAATCAACAACAACGTGTTCATCCTTATAACTTACGAAGTGGAAATGTTTAAATACTATGTTTTCTCAATCCTCTTTGAATTGTTACTATAACAGTCTTGTTCCGACTCTGACGCTACGCTACAAATCGCAGTGGAGGAGAATGATATGATTGTTTATTTGTACACACATTTATATTCACACCGTTCGTATACTAACATGTTTTGTTTTGTCTTTTAGCATGTATATCTGCATTATATGATGAATAAAGCCTAATATTTTAGGCAACTCTTTCTTCTGACTTGTCTACTCATTCTGCC
>JAQBSW010005984.1:0-52459 GCA_029291075.1 Eudiplozoon nipponicum
TTGTGCAGCCGACATTTACAGTCAAGTTCAATGTATGCGAGACTGCTAGAGGTGAGAGCCGCATATCTAAATTTGATTTCCATATATATTCAATGCGGTTTGATCCTCGATAGTCAGTTTGCCGTCGTACTGTGGTGATGATCATGGAAGGTCGAAACGCGTCAGTGCGTTGCGGCTGGCGGTAGTTTTGTTATGTTGTTCGACGACTGGTTAAATACAATGGGATTGGTGTTTACTTCAAGCTCGCAAAAATGATTTAAAGAATTTAAGCTAAGTATTGTATAGTATGGAAAATGAAATTCCTCGTTATTGGGAGCTCATCACGTAATGTCCAGAATAGCCTTTTCTACACTATACATCATTTAGTTTATACTAAGAAATGTATGTACTGAATGGGTCAAGTGTTTATATCAAGATCGCAACTTTGATTAAATTAATTTTATCACCGCCGCGCAACCAATGTTCGTCTAATTATATCGAACACATTGCTAATTATCACATAATTAGCGGCTTGGCTCATACCATAGAGTACGACGGAAAACTGACTATCGAGGATCAAACGGCAATCCATATCATTAAACGAACATTGATTGCACAGGCGGTCATAATATTTAATAAAATCAAGGTTGCGTACTTCATATAAACACCTGACTTATTAATTATTTATATTTTCGCAGTATAAACTAAGAAATGTATAGCGTAGAAAAGTCAATTCATCAAGTAGACCGGTTTCGTCCTTATTGGGAACTCATCATGTACTGGCCAGAATTTGCCGCGGACAGGACCTCGAACCTGGGCACGTCTGCTTCGGAATCTGGTGCTCTAACCACTGAGTCACCCTGCCGCACACTACACAAAATTTTCAGTCATATACTAACTAATGTAATTCGGTTAGTCTTTTTCTCTTTTAGGTGGAGTTCATATGGCATCCATTTAGACCCAAAATTCCAACTAACCATCCCCAATCTGTCATTACTGAACAGACACCACACTATATGGGGAAGTGGTATTGAAATGAACATTTATATAATTAAACGAACATTGGTTTTCTAGGGCGGTGATAACATTTACTATAATCAAGGTTGCGAACTTGATATAAACACCTGACCCATTATGTACATACATTTGTCAGTATAAACTAAGAATTGTATAGTGTGGAAAAGGCAATTCATCCAGTAGACCGGTTTCGTCCTTATTGGGAACTCATCACGTATCTCAAATTTACCGTGGACATTGCTCGAATAGGAGCTCGTCTGATTCGAATGCTGAACCAACCTGCCGCAAATTACAAACAATTATTAGTCCTGTATTAAATACTGCTTTTGGTTGAACTTTATTTGAGATGGAGTGTGGCATCTATTTAGTCTTAAAGTTCCAATTAGTCAACAAGAATGTATTTGTAATGAGTATAGCGTTAATATCTAATTACCAACGTTGATGTAAATAACTATGATTCACACACGCGCAACCAATGAATATATAATTTTGTTGATCATTTTAGTATAGCTATAATGACATATTAAGATGGCTAGTTGAAGGTTTGAAGTCTAAATAGATGCCCAATATCTTAGTAAATATTTGAAATAGGTGTATAATGTGCGGTAGGATGAACCAAAAGTTGGTGATTCAGACTCCGAAGCAAATGTGCCTCCTGTTCAGGATCCCTACGCAGAAAAAATTCTGAACAGTAATTGATGAGTTCCCCAACAGGATTAAACCGATCAACTAAATGAATTTTGTTTTCCACATATATGCAGTGCGATTTCGTCTTCGCTTGTCAGTTTGTCGTCGTAATCTAATGAGGATCCCAGAAGGTCAAAACGCGTCAGTGCGTGCGACTGACAGTGTTTTGCTATGTTGTCTGGTGACTGGTTAAATACAAAGTTTCGTTTGTTAAACTTGTGAAACAAAATGCAACTGATGAAGACCTACGGTAAGTATTGCCGAAATATTTTGCAAAAAGAAAACTACTGAAACAATGAAAGCTGCGTTAGTCAAAACGCAGATCAGGTAATTTAAATACAATGGGATTGGTGTTATCCTTAAGTTCGCATATTTGAATTAATGAATTCTTTTGATGCGACACTAGTAAACCATTTAATTTATTTGTATTTCCATTTCGCTAACTTTCATTAAATAAAATTTATCACGATTTAAGCACTAAATAAATATTGTTTTCCTTTAGGAAGATAAGATTTGTGTTTATTATAAAATCATTGATTGCGCGAGTTGTAATAACAGTTGCTTAAATCAAGCTTGTGCAACAGTCAAGGTTGCGATCTTGATATAAACTCCTGATCTATTTTGTACTCATCATGTAGTGACCAGAATTTTCCGCAGACGTGCCCTGTCAGGATAGCTCAGTGGTTAGAGCACTAGATTCCGAAGCAGACGTGCCCAGGTTCGAGCCCTGTCCGCGGCAAATTCTGGCCAGTACATGATGAGTTCCCAATAAGGACGAAACCGGTCTACTGGATGAATTGTCTTTTCTACACTATACAATTCTTAGTTTATACTGACATATGTAAGTAATTAATGGGTCCGGTGCTTATATCAAGATCGCAACCTTTATCATAGTCATTGACTTAAATAGTTCTTATCCCCAACAGCGTTCTCAATATAATATTATTTTAATAACAAATGAGAAATTGTACTACGGACACTCCAATCAATTACATTTTACAGAGTAAAAGCTCCCTTTCAATTTTGATGGACTATCTGTCTGTTTGCTGTTCTGCTCAAATGTAAACCATCGAAGGTAAAAACGCGTATATACGTGAGACTGGCGTAAGATTTTAGCTCAAGATAAATTTTAAAATATTTTTATAATCACGTGCGCAGAAATGATTGTTTACAAAATAACTTCATTAGACGCTGTGCCTGATTATGATCATCCATGTTCGAACCACGTCAGTAATTGTAATTGACGTAAGTCTTGTTATGTTTATTAAAAGTCTATTTATGTTGTTCGACGTGTTGGATGCAGAGGGATTGTTGTTTATCTCTAGCCGAAATACTTGATTTGAAAATTTATTATCAGCACATGCACAATTAGTATTATATTCTTTGCAAAAACTATATTCAGATAAAAATTAAATTTAATATTTTCTTTTACTTTTGGACATATCTAACAAACGTGCGAACCATGAAAAAGAGCCCATATAAAGGCACATATCAGAAGATATATTGAGAAATGGAAGGAAAGATAGTTTAAAAATTTCATTGCTATATTTGTCGTTATTACAAATTAGAAGTATACAATTGTAATTGGATAGTTGATTTGATATATATATATATATATATAAATATAAATATAGTTGGATAAATAATGTTGGATAACTGACAGATAGAAATATTAACAAATAAAAAACGTATAGTAAAATAAATAAACAGTTTTATATATATATATATATATATATATATATATATATATATATATATATATATTAATGTAGACAATTACAATTATCATTATATACAAAATAAACACACAATCAGATATAATAAAACAGCCATTCATTAGGCGTGCGGAAATAACTTTATTTTAGATGACATAAAGAAACGTGCATGCATAAAACGACACAGCCTTGATACAAATACGGAAAACAGACAAGACAGTAAATTAAATACAGCTTGTTGCGAAGAGCTAATATATATGCAAGTATATATTAGGTGTTGCGAACCTAGTAACAAATTAGTTCAGTTGTGACCAGAGGGATAAACCAAAGGCAGCATGAACGGAAAGTATAATCTCATGCACATTCGTTTCGTGCTTACTGGCGACTCATCAGTAGGAGCCGGTATTACGCCCTTTAACCACTATATATTTTGGTTAAGAATGTGGGATAATAGGACGGTACAATCTCCTAGACGAATGTGTAAACCTGCAATAGTGAAGCTAACATCATATAAAGTCTACGACAATGCGACTTAAACGCTAACTCACACTATATTATATATATACCGAGTCTGTAAAGGATACTAACACTATGGATATCTATTTGGATCGATAGAGAAACAGATATATATATTTATATATATATATATATATATATATATATATATATATAATCTTTATATAGAATGATAGGTAGAAAGATAAGTCTTTAAATAATTAGATAGGGGGAAAGAAAGCAAACAAAAAGTCATTCGATTCATAGAGAGACAGACAACAGACATACAAAAATAGAGATAGATAGGAAGATATATCAACCTATTGATATATTCCAAAAATCGATAGATGAATGGATAGATGGATTGATAGACAGAGAAATAGATAGGTAGATGTATGTATGTATGTATGGATGGGTGGATAGATGGATAGAACTGATATATATATATATATATATATATATATAGATGGATTTATGAATGTGTGGATGGATGAATGGAAAGCTAGCTAGCTAGATAGACAAACAGATGTTTAGATAGATAGTTGGGCAAATGTAAATGTGTGAGCAATCATTTGCATGAATGGATGTTCTTGTGGGTCGATTTATTATTCAATGACGGCTTGCGGGGATGGATGGTGGATCGGTACACGCAACTGATCACCAGATATATTCAAACAGAAAAAGCTATAAATTCCAGTAAATCAGAATTTTTCTCTATTTGTGCAGTTTAATTAATGTGTCTCGCGGTCTCGTTAGTAATGTATCTCTTTCGCTTCGGAAACACTGCCTAGCATGTGGAGATTATTGCGCTTTTGCTTTTCTAATCTGAATGTCACACGAACATAAATGTGTCTTTATTTGCAAGTTTGCTACTGGTGCGCGCATTAAGGTATCGTTCTTTTCAACAACGCATTAATTTGTAGGCTTAAATGCCGCGTAACTGGTCTCTAAATTATTGTTTAGCCACGTTTAAACATGGTCATGTCGCATTGTGATATGATTGGTTTACCGAATGCCCACGTGTAATTGGTGGTTGTTACTATTTAATACCTGGATTTGCTTTCAGAACTCACATTATTTTTTACCTGGCATACTATTGTGGGTTCACTCCTGCTGTTACTGCAGAATTGGATTAATATATTTTAACGTGTGTGTGAAATTTTGTGAATTATGGACAGGAGACCAATTGGCCTGCATGAACAAAATCTAAACATACCTAATAATTGTGTTGCACAGCAAACTTACGGTCGAAATTCAGATATCAGTCAAATAAGATGGACTCCAATCGCTCCGGTAATGTGCTCGTCAGGTGTTACACAAACTGCAACAACTCGGCCTGCAGCACAAAGTCAACAAATTGCAAAGCCAGCCAAAAATTCGGAAACTGTTGCACCGGTTGCCAGTGTCACAAATCAAGATAGTTTACCGGAGAAACGCAAACGTGGTCGGAAGTCAACAATACCACCTGAGATTCGAGTGCAAACACGTCGCGTACGTTATATTTTACAACATATACTGAACGTTTTATTTTTTAAATTAAATTTATTTATGACATTCCTATTCTTGTAGTCATTGTTCGCCATTTTAATCTTCAGTTTAAATAATCTATACCACCTAACCCGAGGATTCGTAAGACCCTTGCATTAATAAATAAATAAATAATATTTATAGATTTATGTTTATCTTATATGTCGTTATTTGGTAATATGCAGAATGTGTCGCTAGTCAAGAGTGTCACTAAACTGACACCAACATCATCAAAGTTTTAAATAATTTTAAGAAAATTAATATCACGCCATTAGAATGGAAACATGTACGTGTAAACATTTTACAGTTGATTTGAAGCCTAAATTGATTTGACACGACAATTATCTTTTCACACAATCATTATTTTTCTAATTTATTTTTGTTAAATGTGTATTAAAAGATACTTTCTCGATATTATCGCTGATTCTCAACTTAAAATATAACATTTTCGTATTAAAAATGTCCAATGCAATTTCATCTCCCGAAGCCAGGTAAAAATAAAATCCAGCTTATCGGTAGTTCAGCAATATGAATCTCAATTAGAAGCTTTGATTCATACAACGTAAGAATAGGAACGACATTGCACTTCATTTACTTACTAATAACCAAACGTATACGTCTATTGGACTGCACCATTTATTATATGAAAGCCGTATTACATCACCAGTAGTTGAATATTTAATGCATTATTTGAGCAAATTTTTCTATGTATTTTTTCGTAAAATTGAAAGTCTACCAGTAACACTGTTTAAAATTAACACGATTACATTTATTTACGGGCCGTATTGAATGAATGATTTTCTGTACCCAGTTATATACATATTGTACATCGCGTTAGTGATAGATCAAACCAAGGTTTCAGAAGACACATCGTCCCAGTATTTTATGTTTCAAGGAAAAATATCCTCCTAGCTATGAATGTTGTCGTTAATGCCAAATCCAGTCACCAGCCGCATAGGAGTCATTCGTTTTAGAAACTCGGCCATTCTGATGCCTGACCATAAGCACAAACTCTCCGACTAAATGTAATACGATGATTTGCACCTAGATAAATAAATTGTGACGGGTCTTTATTTGAAGCACGCATTTAAAAAATTAAATATAGTCGTCACCATTTACACATTCAATGTTTGTTTAATTGCGTAACGCAAAAAAGTATCGTGCTTAGTTTAAAACGTGATCATTTTTTAAAATATTGTTTTTATAGTTAAAGAAACAAAACATGGAGCGAAGACGACGAGCCAGCATTGCTGAGAAGATGTCAGCGCTCTATGACGTGGCGCTCCGACTTATCGGTGAAGATGTAAGTTCATCAGCTCGAATTATTACATTTTCAAGTTTAACAAGGTTGTGTGCTTGTGTGTGATGGAGGGAAAATTAGCTGTTTTCACATAGTACCTAGACACATGGTTGCATATAATGAGAATTATAAAGTATTTTGGCTCATTGCCAAGTCAGCTTACGCATAACTATCAGATAGTAGGTGTTAAAATGCTAAATACGAATACACAAAGTTGGGAAATGCGGGTATAATTAAGCGATCACTGTGCTTATACAAAAATTTTATGGCCTAATATAGTAGCTTGGCAACAATGGAGCACAATGTTTTCTCAAGCTCGACTGTAGCCGATGTTGTTTTTAACGTCTCGTGGACACATATAGTCAGGTTGCCCACCCGCATACTTTTGCAGGCAAAGTTGAGTTGATTTTTAATCTATGCTACTGATCAAATGTCGGTGGACACAGTTTAAAACTCATTAAACTCTATAGAGAAGAGGGCGGGGTAAGTGATGACAAGCAAAAAGCTCACCCAAAAGCTTGTATTTTCGGTGGGTATGTGTTTTTGTGTGTGCGTGAGTGTGTGCGAACGGATGTAGTAGTAGCTTTCTTGCCTATGTTGTGGTTGCATTTTCTGTTGGAAGGACAACAATGGGCACACGTGTTCATTTCGACATGGCAACTACGTAATTTGTGGAGGCCTGCCAGTGGTCCATGTCTTATGCTCCACCCATAAGGCAATTGTCACTGCTCTCAACATAGTTGTTAACTACATTGAGTGGAGAAGAAGTGAACTTGGCCACTGGCCAATTATTTGTTTAAAGTAGCAGATTATGAACATGTGAAACGTTGAAATTGAAAACATAATTTTTAAACTGCTCAATCGATGAGCCACTGAATTACGTTTCATTTTTATATTAATTTGCTTTTATCAGCCGGCTCAACATCAGAAGATTGAGAAAGCGGATATACTTGGCGTATGTTACACTGTACTGCAAGGCGTTTCAAAAATTGTCAGCGAACAACCAGGTAAGGCTTCTTAAACTTATTTCCTATTCTGCTTAATTGCACTAATATTCATAGTGGTGCATGTTCTATTGAGTTATTACGTGTGTGACGAAATAAATAAATTGTTTGTAAGGATTTTGTTGAACTAAATTTGTCTGGCGAGACGGCCTCGCACTTAGATTTATATGCTTTTGGCGATGATATAGCTGCTATTACACTGAAGACTTTCGGTAATACCCAACTAGTTACACCCTGTTTAAAGCAACACATTAAATTAATAAAACCTCTACATTGAGCAGAAGACTCGTGTATTTGATGCCTACCGGTTGCCATAATTCCTGTAACAAATCAGTACTCATAATAAAAATTGAGGCGACAATAAGCTGAAGTCTCCCCTATGTTATTTATGCAACTGGATTGAAACCATCAATAATAAACTGTTCAAAATGAGAAAACAGTCGAGTGGATGAATATTCAGTTGAAACAAGTGCTCATGAGGTATTTAAATAATCGTCCCATTATATGTTGAAAAATCGAAAAACAAAATGGTTTGTAAACACGAGTTTGAGGCTGCCACGTTACTTCATCCTATTATGATGAGGTTTCTTAATATGAAACCTAATTATAATTGCGCAAACGCGAATTTATTATATACAGCCTTTCGTATATTTAAGAATGCTGTTGGCAGCTATTTCACACATTTAGCTCGCTTACTGAATAGCTTACGATATCCAGAATTAATTATTTTTAATGAGAAAAATTAATTGAAGAATTTCTTTCAGTATGATCTTATTAGTAGTTTCGTGAATTTATGCCGCGTTTTGAGACTACTAAATGTAGTTTATTACTTTTCTTATATAAAATATACATACGCTTTGCTTTAATCCTTTTATTTTAAAAAACTTAATCAGACGTTCTGGAGAAAGTTCACGCTTTGGCACCAACTCTACACGATCCTCAAACTAGTGACAACACTGACATTCGGACAAACCGTTCAAATCCAAAAACCAGTTCGTGTTCTCAGCAGGCCCGTTTCAGCAGGCCAAATTCAGCATTCGAGTCGACCACAAGTGACACTGACATGAACGAAGAAATTGACGATGAAATTGATGGAGAAGAGGAAGAGGAAGAAGAAGAAGAAGCGGAACTGCCCGAAGAATTAGGTAATAACGTCAAGTCAGAGAAGAAATATATCGTTGAGGATAAGGAGAACGCTACTCCACATCACGCTCTCGGCAACTTTGTACATCATGTCATTGGGAACGGCTCCGTTAATGCCGCGCCAAATATGGTTCCTTTAAAATTGGAACAGCAATCAAGTTTTGAACACATCTCAAAATCAACATTCATTCCAATCCAAATTATGTCGGCTTCCTGTGAAGAAATTTCCCAACCGGGATTCAAAAGATTTCCTGATCAACACTCGTCTATGTCTACTTTGAATAAACCAGCGTTATCCTCCATTGTGAATAACATGCAATATCAGTCCGTACATGGTCACATGCAGCCAGTTGGTGACAGAGTAATTAAAACGTTCAATAATTTTAATAGACTACCACCTACAGGACACTCCACACCAGTATTGATTGCTGATAAATATTCCAAGTCCTCTTTGTTTGACATTGAAAGTTTACATCGTCAACATTCCTCCACTGAAGATAAAATGCCGTTGATATTTAGCAGACAGCCTTCATTTGAATACATTGAACCAAGGCAGACACCGTACATTAGTAGAATGGCTTCAGCTTATGATCAGCAAAGTTATATTAATGATTCAAATAAGCAGCAACATTTTCAGATTACGAAGAGGCCTGAACGACATAGTGGATCAACAAGCTACGAGTCAACGCCATCCTGGGCTTCGAATACTGACTCCGCAAGTTCGAACTCTTCTTCTTCTGTATTCTTAACTTCACCCATATTGAAGGCAAAATTACAACGAAACCACAATTGTGTGTTATACCCAGATGACGCACATTCTAATCAGGTTAGACTAACTAACCAAATTGGATTAGGCACATCACAGTCATATTCTACGAACTGTGTGCAAGGACACCAGATTTCCGAATCACATTCTCTGCCAGTTGCAAATGAAACCAATATGAAAAGGTCTCCAGCTCCAATTGAAGACGAACAGCCACTAAATCTCGTATGGAGACCTTATTTGTAAGACAAAAATTCGATCTTCACTGTTGAAAACTACAGCAATTTGACAAATTACTCAAAGGAGTCAGTCATCGTTTCGAACGACCAATGCAGATCATCAGTCACTTACCTTTTCCAAACTGAACAAATAACCACGTCTTTGCGAAAGTTTTGTACATATATTGTTGCAATTTCATTGCTGCACCAAGTTTACTGTGATATAAAAATATACGTATTTATAATTTATTATTCGCGTTTTTATTTATACCGTTAGATTGGACGTATTTATTTCCGCCCAAACTACTAATATTATTATAAATTAGGCCAGTACTAATGAAAATACTTTATATTATGTCAAAGGCTGGCATTCCATACCGAGCTAATATGTTTTGGTGAATTAATTAGGAAGTCGACTTACTAATAGTAGAGCACGATTCTTTCCATGGTAGGCACAGTGCATCCTGAAATATGCTGATCAAAAGCCACAAGCCTCTTTTTAGCTCGCGCTATGTAAGGTATACACATATTCGATTATTTACCTAGCATGTAGTACCTGTGATTTGTGGTCTGACAGGATTCCAATGCGATGTAGACAAGTTATGAATAATAGCTTGAGTGAATGTCGATTTTAAATTAACAATTTCTGTATGGGATTGGCTAGTTCCACAAAAAGAAAAAGTAAACCAATTTCGATCATCCTAGGAACACCTATGACAAGTAAAGACTTCATAGAAAATGGATAACTAAAAATGATGCGTTTACTCGGAGTCAAATGGAGGAGTCAGCATTACAGTCCTAAAATCTTTGTCTTGTGAATCTGTATTGTAATGTAAGAAGGATAGCTAGCATAAATATTCGATTAGCATCTGGAAAGAAGAACGATTATGCAGAAGAACTTAAATTTTGTCATTTTTACATTTCAGTTGACCGTCACTGCAACATTCCATACGTATAAAACGAAAAACAGACTAAAGAGGTTGACTGAAACATTATTTATTATTTTTGAGTTAGGCACTAAAAAGTAGCTTTAAATAAGTAGAGGCATTGTTTCCACTTCGCCTATCTTATCAGTAAGCCCAAATCAAATGTGCGTGGGATAGAGTCTGAAACTATAATTATAAAATAAAGTCTATAATACTGAACACGTGCTGCTCAATAATTTGGCAAAAGGTTTACAAGAGAAGCATAAAATCAAACTGTGATGTAAATTTCATTTAAGAATTTATTTAATACAAGCTAGAACGCCTACCAAAGCGATAAATTATCACGTTCACGTAAGCGAGTAGAATTTACTTTCATTTTGGACTTAGGAAAAAAACTTTTTATTTGATTAACTATTATATTCGATTGCACATTCTGGCGTCCTTCAATTTTCATGAATCGTCAACAAACCATGATGGAAAAGTGATTGGCTAGGCTCGGAAGCTTAACTTTTTCCTTCAGGTGGATTCAAATTAATCGGAAAAAAACTATGCAAAATTTATGCAGTCATGTGCATAATTTCAGTTGACTATCATATATTGTATGACTTCACCATAAAAACTACCATTATTTTAATTCGAGGTTGCCATCTTGATGTAAACACCAATACCCTTTTATAAACATCTGTCTGTATAAACTAAGAATTATGTAAGTTATCAAAGGAAGTTCATCCTTTAGACCGATTTCGTTCTTATTAGGAACTCTGCACATACCATCCGCATCTAATTCTGGACAGGCCGTGAAGAGTTTCTAGTAAGGACGAAGTCGGTATATTGGATAACTAGCCCTTTCTATAATATACAAAGCATAATTTATACTCAAAATGTATGCACATAATGGAACAGGTGTTTATAGCAAAATCGCAACCTTGATTTAAAATAATTTTTATCACCGTACGTGCAACTAATGTTCATTTAATTAAAATAAACATTTTCTATATACAATATACATTTTAAAAATTAAATATTCATCTTTTGTATAAGTGTATAGGATAGCAATTATTTAAATTCTGCTTAGAAGCTTAAGATATGCACCAATCCCACTGCCTTTAGCAAGACTTACAACGAAGCATAACTACCGTCGATCTGGCTAACGGCGGTTTGATCAATGTGAGTCCGGTTATTATTTCAGTTGTTAATCACACAAGAAGATTTAAATGCCAAGTATTCCTAAGTTAAATTTAATGCATAAATAGAAAGATGTCATGTAATATATTTGATAAATCTCATGAAAAGACGCTATACACTTACATTTCTTACATCCTGTAGCCATCAGGAGATTGTGTTATACCTCCAAATCCTGGAATGTGCTGTCAACCAGTGGTCTATGATTGGACTCACGCAAATAGTCATTTATTCCATATTAATACAAAACATGTGAAGGTCACTTGATGTCTTTTGTCACCTTATACTGATTATTCGCCAATAAACAGGTAATTCATTAAAGTTATGTCAGGTGTAATACATTAAAGATGGGTGCCTAAGTAAAGATGACTGCATAAGAAACCACTTGGTGCTGATTTTAGGTTGGTTAATCGCTTATATTGGCCGTTAAGATATTTCAATACTCACTATAGTGCACACATATATTTCGAACGATAGCAAATTACACGAAATATTTAAAGAAAGTTGAGTAGATGTTTAACTTATCCACGATTTCCTGTCGTGGGTTGTTTTATTAACATTCATACTTATGCAATTATCCGATTGATCTTCATTTCGCAGGACGCGCGGAGTTCGGCTTCGTGAGGGCTGGGGGCTGATTCGTCCCATCACTACGAAGGCTTGGATTTAACGTAATTTCCAGTGGTTGGTACTAATGGCGTGGAAGTCTTCGAAGTGACGAGACCTACCGGCACCCAGCCGACACAAAGCCGCAATCAACGCGCACTTGAAAATTGGAATTATTTGCATCATTGCGTATCTATGAGTGCAAATCAATAAACCGAGAAATGAAATCGTGTGTTGGGTAAATATGATGATCGGAATGAGCAAACTAAATGAAAACAATTCCATAAATGTCAGTAGATATTTCAAAACCAAGTTCGTGAGAAAATGTGGACAAGACTTAAAGACCACTGTGAGGCAAAGTAATAATCTGTTAATTCGTCAGTTTACCTCTTATGATTAATAATCTATATTCAGAAAAGGAGAAAACATCGTTTACGACAAAATACAACATTTTATCTGTAATTTTGGATTCTGTTTCTAATCTTATACCGCATACTTTCATTGTTCTATAGGTGGCAAAATTCGGAACAATGCTTGAAGAGTTCCAACTAAGAAAGAAACCGATTAGTTCAGTTGTAACCAGAAGGATAAATCACATTCGTTTTGTGCTTACTGGCGACTCATCAATAAGAGCCGGTATTACGCTCTTTAGCCACTATATATTTGGGTGAGGAATGTGGGATAAGAGGACGGTACAATCTCCTAGCCGATTGCGTAAACTTGCAGTAATGAAGCTAACATTATATAAAGTCTCGACGATACGACTTCAACGCTAACTCACTGTATATAATATATGTCGAACCAGTAAAGTATACTACCATTATCGCTACTGTGTTAGTAACCGATACCAACATTATAGTATCGAAATGTACAGGGTACTAGCACTATAGTTTCCGAGTCGGTACATGGCGAAATACCGGTTTCTTCTGATGAGTCACCTGTAAGCACGAAAGGAATGTGCTTACAGGTATATCCTTCTGGTCACTAGTGAACTAATTTGTTACTAGGTTAGCGTCACCTAATACATACTTGCATATATATTAGTTCTCCGCAACAAACAGTATTTAACCAAACCTATTGACTGAAGGAATCATGTAAATCCAGTTTCCGATCTTGAAATAAACAATAATCAAATTATATTTATCCAGTACAGAAAAAAATAGTAAAATTACCGGAGTAAAATTGAAGAGAGTGGATGCAAACATTATGCTGGGCACAACAAATTGGAGAGTATTTTATTTATATCCTGTCGCGAAAAATATTTCTTTTAAAAACTACCGTCAATCCCACGTAATGACGCGTTTCGAACGTGCATGATCATCGTCAGATTATGACGGTAAACTGACTAGCGAGGATAAAAACGCAGTGCATATATATGGAATGCAAAATTAATTAAGCTGCTCTCACTTTACTTGACTGGAAACGTCGGCTGCACCATTTCTAAGCAGTCACGATCATAACATTTATGCAGATTTAACCACATGTATATAAGTTATACAATGAAACTATCATTGGTTGCGCGGGTAGTGAAAAAATTATTTAAATACAGTTTGCGAGCTTGAAATAAACACCAATCACATTGTATTATATGAGACGTTGAACAACACAGTTAAACTGGATGAATTGCATGTTTCGCATCATATAATGCCTAGTTTATTTTTAGTGGTTTTGGTTTACATATCAAGCTGGCAACCTTCATTTAAATAATTATCCGGTAGATTTATAAAATCTGTAAACAATCATTTAATTGGATTTTTTAATATCAACCACACATTCAGGCTAAATGGATGGGCAAAATCGGAGCACAAAGATATTACTTTTAGGGGAGCCGCGTGTTTAACATCTCTAATAAGTGTGTTGCCTCGTGGAGTGGATTAACACAGTACTAACATTTACATAAGTAGAAGTATAATGAAGACCTAAATGCTGAGTTGTGATGCTCAGTGTAATCAAGATATTTGAAGAAGCAAGTAAATCACTTTGTTAACGCAGTTACTAAGCTTGTGCAATGCGCGGGTCAAGGAGAAAACAATTTCAGACCGGCTGTCTGATTCACTCAACATAAACTTATCTAATTCTAATAATTAAAAGGAAAGTAGTTTCTATTTTTAAACTTTAGATAAAACATACTTGACAGAACTTGATAA
Organism: Eudiplozoon nipponicum; assembly: GCA_029291075.1. Classification (NCBI taxonomy): domain Eukaryota; kingdom Metazoa; phylum Platyhelminthes; class Monogenea; order Mazocraeidea; family Diplozoidae; genus Eudiplozoon; species Eudiplozoon nipponicum. Next base: position 14,710 of record JAQBSW010005984.1, read on the forward strand.
ACCTCTTGTTTAGTGCAATACTTTAAAGCAAGCGTCAGCAACGTTATGTGATTTAGCTATGTAAATAATTCAGGATAAAATACATTATTAATGATGAAATCATATCTAAAACAGATTAGACCACAAGGATACTCATGCATTTATAAATCATTTCACCAATACAAATATCTACAAAATCAAGTTTCAATAAACATAACCTGTAAAAATAACCATCCATCTACACATTCGTCAAAACAAACTCCCATCCACACATCCAATATTCAATCCAAGTATCCACAGACTCACGTATCCAACTATCGATAAATCTGTCTGTCTGCCTATTTATAAATAAATAAAACTATTTATCCATCCATCTATCTGTCTGCCTACCTTTCTATCTTATTCTCTATCTACCTTTCTTTCTTTCTTTCTGAACACATACTTGGTTATCTATCTAGCTAACTGTCTATCTGACTATTAATCATTTTATATATATATAGCTACATTTATCTGTTTATCAACTAATCCATCATTTACAAATTAGCATGTTCTTATTCTTTCTTTATACTTTTTTTACATCAACGTATCTATCGTAATTTTTATGTGTGTATATATACACACACACACACAGTATATATATATATATATATATATATATATATATATAACTAATTTTCTAATATATCTGTATATTTACTTTTTAGTTCTATGTGTCTTGCACTCGTTTCTTCCAAATTCTGCAGTCTTTGATTCTTTCTTTATGTTATTATGGATAAAATTATATTTTTCATCTTCATATTTGTCAATCGAAGTAACTTTTGTCTAATTTATTTATATTAATAAATCACTATCCGTTTCCATATCACTTCACTATAATTCTATAAGTACCTATCTGCTTATTTATTCACTGTCTAATTTGAATGGACATCGGTTCAAATAACTCTTGTTTCCCGATCATAATATCACCATTGCATATGTAGAAGTTTACCACATGAGTAAATCAGTAACAGTTATTAAATTACTTATCGAACCTTCTGTTACACATTTGGATATTGCGCAATATTAATACGCTTCTGTCTTTCCAGCTAACAACACTTTATGTCGAAATGCGTATTTGTACATGTGCGATTTTTGTTATTAATTTATGTATACCTTAAGAATCACTCATATATATATATATATATATATATATATATATATATATATATATATATATATATATATATATATATATATATATATATATATATATATAGGTCCTTAAATTGTTTCTTTTAAAATAAATAATTATTTTCGTAGTTTTGCATAGGTAACAAGCATCTGGGAAGGATAGAAAAGAAATAGTTACTTAATTGAAAATCTGCATGTTCGCATAGAAGTACTCGATAATTTTCCAAATGATGCTTATAACCAAATTTTAATATATTCAACTTTAAGCGAATGTTTTCTCTTGTTATATGGATGCCATGTGACAAAATATATTTTCTTAGATTAAAGATAAGACGTATGAGTTAATATAAGCTGAGATGAGATCTGCATTGACTTGACATTGATTGGAGATGAAATCCCATGAAATATGCTACAATTGTGGTAAACATTTAAGAATTGAGATTGAAGAATGAAAGGGTCTTGCTTAAAATCTCGATATCAAACCTCATATATGCGTATGATGTCATCCCTGAAGATGGGACTGAAATAAAGTCCCGAAAATTTGAAAAAAAAGCTGAAGGAGGGTTTCAAAATGAAGGGAAAATTGAGAACCCATCAATCATAGCTAATAATCTGTGCACCTGGAAATGTGAAGGAGTCAAGATTTTACCAACCTACGATTGCTATCAATTGTCCAGCACAAGAAAATGGCGTCATAATAAACTACTTATATGCTACTTAGTTATATTTAAATAAAATTAAAAAAAGATACTTGGAACCGCCAACGCAATATCGTGCGATGCTAACTTGTTCACGTATTATGATCGAACCAACTTTTGAGTGGATAAATTAATCAAATTGCTTTGTTGTCTAAGCACCAATTGTCTGAACTAATCTTCCATATTCGGATGTAAATCCTGCAATGCTTTTCTGTTCTGGCATAATTCGACAAAAAACTTCATTACAATGAAATTCCTCAACAAATTGCACAATATACATTTATTCCAGTTAGTTTTTGAACTCCACTGGCATTATCATATCATAGTCAAAAACAATTTATAAATATGTAAATGTAATATAATAAGTAAATATTTATTGCATACTAAGTGAAATGTAGTTTAAATGTGACCAGAATTAGATGCCAACCACATATTTGTTACGAAGTGTGGGACAGGTGGATGGAGAAATCTCCCATACGTGGGTGTAGTCGAGCAGCATCAGATTCATCTTAATATAAAGTCATCGGCAATGCGACTTCAACGCCAACTTACTATATAACATATGTACCAAATTTTATCAATTCAGCTATGAATAGATTGTATTACCTTTCAGGTTAACATTTTGTGGCGCTTAAATCCTATGTACAGTTATAATATTTGCTCATGTGGTTCGGCGGACTCTTTACTTGGCCTACAAAATGCACAAAATCACCGGAGTTTAGTTGTTCATAGGGAATATAGCTATTTGTTTTGATATTTTCTTGATAATCTATACGCATATATTGAGCATTAGTTAAAACTGTCATTTTAGTGCGCTAAAATGTAAATATTGCTTTGCAATGTATGCATGGACTAGATGTAATTTGAACCATATATCGCACGTTGAGCTTGACAAACAAGAATTCAGTGACCTCTAAGGGAAATGGCAGCGCCTTGCTATTCACACACAGAGCACAGACTTATTGCGGGTCACAATCGTTTAATCTGATGAGGAATATCTCCGAAAGCCTAATACTAGTGATATTGTCATTTTTGCAGCAGTAATTCAATACTGGTGATTGCCATCAACCGAATACACCCAAGGCAAAGTCAGCTACCTATTTTTACATGTAGACTACAAGACTGGCATACATGTAACACAATAAAGTTGCGCAATATGATGGTAGTGTTTTGGTGTTATCTGCTGCCTCTAAATGGGTATAACTTTGTACACCGAAACACGAGCAAATAGCATAAATGAAAAGTTCATGCAACATGAACAACTTTAAAATAAAACTATATCATGCGCGGGTGGCAATAACAATTATTCAAATCAGGGTTCTGGCAGAATGAGTCATAGCTTTAGAAGCAAATGTGTTCTTATTCGATCCTCGTTCATGGCAAAATTCTAGAAACTACTTAAAGGGTTAAACGAACATAAATTGCGCGGGCGGTGATAACAATTAATATAATCAAAGTTGCGATCTTTATATAAGCACCTGATCTATTAATTACTTACATATGTCAGTATAAACTAAGAATTGTATAGTGCGGAAAAGGCAATTCATCCAGTAGACTGATTTCGTCCTTCTTGGGAACTGATCAGAGTTTGCCGCGGACAGGGCTCAAATTTTGGCCAGCACGTGATGAGTTCCCAATAAGGACGAAATCGGTCTACTGAATGAATTGCCTTTTCCAAACTATACAATTCTTAGTTTATACTGACATATGCAAGTAATTAATGGGTCAGGTGCTTGTCTCAAGACCGCAACCTTGATTATAATAATTTTTGTCACCACCCGCGCAACCAATGCTCGTTTAATTGTAAAACGTTACTAGGTACAAAGTACCAAACCTATTATTGAGCCTCAAATGTAATATAAACGTTTTGGCGTGGCTGAATCTTTATGTTATTCAAATTTTAGAAAATCGTTTAAATCATAATCAATTGTGCCTTTGATTTTCATGATTGACTAGCAATATCAAATTGACATGTTATAGAAATATTTTTTGTCAACATCCTCTTACGAATAAAATAGTTTGTAAGTTGCAGATAATTTTTAAATTTTACACACGATCTCATGTTGTGTGTGTTTACTAACTGCTCCGTTTGGCACTGTTTATATAAACCATGTACTCTGTCGTTTTGTCGAGGGCCTGACTTTTCTATTCGATCTCGTGCCTGTGACTATTCAGAAAAGGAGATAATCTCATATGCTGCTACTTGATTTATACCCGGGAATATGTTTCTTATTAGCATTTTAATTCCGCATTCCAGTGAGATTTTTTTAAAGATAATGATCGGTGTGCAAGTTTGAACTCAAGTCAATTACGGGCTTGTGTATAATTCGTAAATTTATAATTTATCAAAATTTTACTGAAATGTTATTGAGCCGTCATGTCAGTTATGACAATCAAAACTACCTGTTCCTTGTTTTACGTATCAAGCGTTTGTTTTTCTATCGACAAAGAAACATCGAACAAACTATTTTGCAACACAATTGAATAATATATCTCTGTCAGATATTTTTTGACGGGCTGCGTAGTGCAGGCGTCAAAGAAGATTAGATCGTATCACATGTACTGTGGTTAGTTGGAATGATGTAGTAGCCATCGTAGGAAATGTACGAATCAGCACTAGTCCACCGCGAAGTGAAATTTAATACCTCCTCGGAAATTGGGATTAATCAGATCTTTGCGAAACTGATTGTGCAAAACGACAACTCACGATCGCCAATCGTGTTAATCATCACTATTGCATAAGCATTCTAAGTAAGATGAGCATAAAATTCAAATTAGCCTTATGTGCATACTTTTAATGGCTATAGCATAGCACTTCTTTTGTATTTTCGCATTGAATTTTGTAGAAAATTATAAAGCAATGCTAGAATGGCCATCAGATTAAAAAATTACTATTCAGCGGCGATTTCGATATCGACATCTGATCCATTATGTGCATACATCTGTCGGTACAAACTGAGAATTGTTGAACGTGAAAAAAATCTATTCATCCAGTAAACCGGTTTCGTCCTCATTGGTAACTGGCCAGAATTTGCTGCAAACAAGGCTCGAACTCCGTCATGTGTGCCTCGGAATCTGATCATCTAACCACTGAGCCACCCTAGCGTACAATTTATATTCATATTTAAACAAATGTTCCTTCGTTAGCCTTTTCTTTATGTTGTTTGGAATTGAACATTTATATAATTAAACGGGCACAGGATGAGTGGGCGTTGATAACTACAAATCTCAGGCGTATAATTTATGTTGACCATCACGTGCTGGGCGGATTCACAAAGGAATTGCTTAAATCAAACACACATAATTAATACAACAAATATTTTAAATAAAAAGATTTTGATATAAACAACAATTACATTATATATATATATATATATATATATATATATATATATATATATATATATATATATATATATATACCTGTATAACTGAGCATTGTACCATGCCTTTTCTCGCCCTATAAATATTTTGGCCAGTATATAGACATTTAAATATATATATATATATATATATATATATATATATATATATATATATATATGCAATTGTGTATAAGGTGTTGCGAACCTAGTAACAAATTAGTTCAAATAGAACCAAATGGATAAATCCAAGTCAGCAAGAACAGAAAGTATACCCTCATGTGTACATTCGTTTCGCGCTTCATGGTGACACATCAGTAGGATCCGGTATTACGCCCAATGAATATGGGCAGTAATCAGGAGATATACCTGGCACTACACAGATTAAACTATGAAATGAATATGGAAAATTCTAATTCATTTCCAAATATTGATTATCTCCGTAATTTAAGAATTCTGTAACGCGCAATATAGACTAATTGTTTGGTATATGCTAGAATAAATATAATCAATTTTGCGATATGAAAACCTGATCCATTAAGAACATACATGTGTCAGTATAAACCAAGAATAGTATAGATTAGAAAAAGCAATTCATCCAGTAGACCGGTTTCGTCCTTATTGGGAACTCATCACGAATTGGCCAGCATATGCCGCGGACAAGGCTCGAACCCGGACACCTCTGCTTCGGAAACTAGTGTTCTAATCACTAAGCTACCCTGCCACATAGTACACACAATTATCAGTCATATACTAACTAATGTAACTCGGTTAGTTTTTTTCCCTTGTAAGGGGAGCTCATGTAGCATCCATTTAGACCCAAAGTTCCAACTAACTATCCCAAATCTGTCATTATTGAACAGTCACCACACTACATGGGGATGTGGTATTGAAATGAATATTTAGATATTTAAACGATGATTGGTTGCGCGGGCGGTGAAAACATTTACTATAATCAAGGTTGCGAATTTGATATAAACACCTTACCCATTAAGTACGTACATATGTCAATATAAACTAAGAATTTTATAGTGTATAAAAGACAATTCATCCAGTAGTTCGGTTGCGTCCTCATTGGGAATTTAAAAATCATGAAATCATAACAAATTGCTTCCCAAATTACCCAACGAAACGATTTTAATCCTTGCCTTTTAAACAGTTAATGTATTTGAGCGTAATAATGCCGGAAGCGCAATAGTTTCTATAACTTCCACCAAAATAATGTATGACCCAATGATTGTGTAACGTTATATAAAGTTATTTTTTTATCATGTTAAGAAATATTTTGATCAATGAATCTAACACTCAGTGATTGTGCGGATGGTGATAGAAATTCTTAAATCAACTTTGTGATCTTGATATAAACGGCAATCCGATTGTTTCTATCAAGTCGCTAAACTGCTGTCAGTAGTTTTGATATATTGTGTGTCTGCTTAGATACACTCGGATTTGTGCTTATATCAAGCTGGCAAACATGATTTAAAGAATCATTGCATTTGATTTTCAACGAACGTGGGTTTGGAAAGATGATTGCTTATGCCTTATTAAGTAACTCGTCAATAAGTGATTGGCCCGTCTGCCAGCTTAAATTCGGTGACGAAACGAATCGTAGACAATGTCTTACCAATCATTTAAATCAGGTTTGCGATCTAGAAGTAAACATCAGTCCCATTTTATGCATTCACTTTTCGGTATAAAGCAAGCTTTGTACAAATTATGAAAGACAATTCATCTAGCGGATAGGTTACGTCATTAATGGAAATATTGTCCATACATTGCCGCGGACAGGTCTTAACACTTCCTGATGGGAAGTAAAAGAGTTTTCATATAAATAAGCGTACCAATATTGACGACGTTGCAGACTCAATGGTGTCCCTAGTTTCAGCCTCCCTAGCTGGCCTGGTTTCCACATGATCAATCCAAATTGGGAAAATACTAGGGTCTAAAAGATGACGCGTTTTAAACTAAGGTTTAAGGGCAGGGTTCAAATTAAAAATGAATGTAGTTATTTCGTTGACTGTTAACTTCGTGCGTCAGATTAAACTAGCATTTGGCATTGCTGGTGTAGCGTATTCAGACTAAATATCAACTGTGCGGCCCGAATATTACAAATTTTATGAAGTTAATAGAGAAGCCCTTTCTATGACTGGTGCGATTGAAATAGGATTCTCAATTTTGCGCATGCAACACAATTTTGTAGGAAATATCTATATGGGTACAAAACTGCATATGTTTACCAGTTTACATCTGATGTAGGTGAGACAATGTATCCAGAAATATAGTGGAGTGAATCTGTTTATACAAATTTGCATTGTCAGTTGATCACAGCTGAATGAATCGATGTCCAATCAATATTTTACTAGAAAACCAAGCATGCCAACAAATGTAGACATTGAAGAGAATAGGGCTACATCCGATTAAAAGGTGTTGTGCTAAGCAGTTCACGCACGGTTGGATTCAGCTGAGTGGGACGCCAGTGCTCTATGAGCACGAAAAGATGAAGGGAAATTTGAAACGCTTTATCACGTTCACACTTACACAAATTGGTGAGCAACAATCGACCAGACTGGAAGGCAATAGGCCAGACGATATTGACACGGGTGCTAATTGCCGGGTAATTTTTGTTACCCACTTAGTCAATAAGTCGTGCGCTTACGTAATCATTTCAGCCTTCATTATGCGTAATAAAATAGTGTACGGTAATAAAACCACACGTTTAAAATCTCACAAGAAGATTACTACCAATTTTCTTCAGTCTGTGTACATTCAGAAATGTCTGATCAAAAAGCATGGGTGGATTACGTGAGTTAGACGACTGTGATCACAGCACTCTAGGGAGGAGCAATGAGGAAATTACGCCAATTAGCACCTTCCGGATAAGCTTAGTGAAAACACACAATCCAACGAAGACGCCATAAAGAAGGTTAAAATTATTAATAATTGTTTTGAATTTTATTTTTAATTTTATAAGTTAAAGTAGTACAACGTTCTCACCATCGTCAACATACGGGAGAAGAAAATAATCAAATTGTACGCCAGAAACTGACAAAAGCATCTAACGAAATCAGGGTTGCGTGGTTTCATATAAGCACAAATCCTAGTATGTATACATTTCTTTAAATCAAGTTTTCGAGCTTGAAGTAAACACCAATCCCATTGTATTTAACCAGTCGTCGAACAACATAACAAAACTACCGCCAGCCGCAACGCACTGACGCGTTTCGACCTTCCATGATCATCATCAGAGTACGACGGCAAACTGACTATCGAGGTTCAAACCGCATTGAATATATATGGAAATCAAATTTAGATATGCGGCTCTCACCTCTAGCAGTCTTGCATACATTGAACTTGACTGGAAATGTCGGCTGCACAATTTCTATGCAGTCACGAACATTAGCTGTTTGTGCTTTCGCCAAACACACACACACACACACACGCATATATATATATATATATATATATATATGGACAATACAATTACAATAGTTGATTAAGCGGGTGGTGGTAACAATTCTTTAAATCAAGTTTCGAGCTTGAAGTAAACACCAATCCCATTGTATTTAACCAGTCATCGAACAACATAATAAAACTTGATTTAAAGAATTGTTACCAACGTCCGCGCAATGAATTATTGTATAGATGTAGATATACATTTACCTGATTTTCGGATTGCGTACCGAAATATTTGAATCCACTGTCATCATGATGATTTTTGCATATATTTCGATTTCCGGGTACGGAAATCTTTTTCAATGCTAAACACATCACCCCTGAAATCAGAAATATATGCAAAAATCATTATGATGACAGTGGATTCAAATATTTCGGTACGCAATCCGAAAATCAGGTAAATGATCCTTTCACTGTCGCGCAACATGTTTCTTTTAAATTTTATTTAGGTATACATTTGTCAATATAAAATAATATTTTAATAAGGTGGCAAAAGCAATTTAACTGGAAATCGGTTTCGTTTATATTTTGAATGCTATAAATACTAACCATAATTTTCCATGAACGGGATTCGAACAAGGTCACATTTACTTTAGTGCATGTGATTCGACTCGCAGCGCCATCTTGCCGCAGACCACAAAGTTTTCAATTTTATAGTAGATTATTGGTTAGCTTTTCTCAAAAAGGCTGTCTAAAAATGGGTCATTATATAAGTAAGATACTGCTTGTGGCGGTGAACAAATATATATACATTTGTGCATTAGGTTTAGCACATTTAGTAACAAATTAGTTCGAATATGACCAGAAAGATAAATCAAAGACAGCAGGAATGGCAAGTATAATCTTGTGCACATTGGTTTCGTGTTTACTGGTGACTCATCAGTAGTAGGCGGTATTACGCCCTTTGCCCACTACAAATTTGGGTGAGGAATGTGGGAGAAGTGGACGGTACAATCTTTTATACTAATTTGTAAACCTGCAGTAGTGAAGCTAACTTCATACAGAGACTTCGACAGTGTGACTTTAAAGCCAACTCACTTTATATAATGTATACCGATTCTGCAAATAGTACCAATACTGTGGATTTGTACTGTCATATTTTCTCACTTACCTTTCATTTATTTTAAGTGGGTATAGGGCATAATACAGTCTCCTACTGATGAGTCGCCAGTAAGCACGAAACGAATGTGCACGAGATTATACTCTTCCATCATTCTGTCCTTGATTTATCCTTCTAGTTATGTTTTAACTTATTTGTTACTAGGTGCGCAACAAATAAAACACAACCACAATTTTAATGGTTGAATTTTGCTATATTTGTATGTTTAAGATTAAAGCGGACCGACATTCTCAATAACGCCTATATGCCAGTAAAGGAAATATTCAAATTGAATGCCACAAAATATCAAATGTCATTCATACTGTAATATTGATTAAAATAGGTCCTAATAAAATTGGTTTCGAAGAACCTTATTTTATATGTAATTCAATTTGATTTAATAATTTTGTTCATAACATATTTGTATATAAAACAAGATCTCTTGGTCCTTTTGTAAAAAAAGTTTATTAAATGCAATTTCGCTGTCCTTTTTACTTTTTGGGATACTTCTGCATTTTCACTCGCCTTTGCCTGTATTTGTTATTACGTCGAATAAATAAATAATTATAAAGAATTGAACAAATATGCACCCGAAAATATCTCAATAAGAAGAAAATGCAAATAAATAGATGGAAATCACTTTCGTAGTATGGAAATGAGAAATTAATCCTGCATTGATCCGCGTTTCGAAACGCGTCAGTGCGTTGCGGCTGGCGGTAGTTTTGTTATGTTTTAAATCGGTTTGCGGGCTTGAAGTAGACACCAACCCCATTAATTTAACCAGTCTACGAACAATTTAACGAAACTACCGCCAGCTGCAACGCACTGACGCATTCGACCTCCATCGTCATCATCAGAGTACGACGGCAAACTGACTATCGAGGATCAAACCGCATTGAATATATATGAAATCTAAATTTGATTTCCATATATATTCAATGCGGTTTGATCCTCGATAGTCAGTTTGCCGTCGTAATCTGATGATGATCATGGAAGGTCGAAAGCGTCAGTGCGTTGCGGCTGGCAGTAGTTTTGTTATATTGTTTGACGACTGGTTAAATACAATGAGATTGGTGTTTACTTCAAGCTCGCAAACTTGATTTAAAGAATTATTTTCCCTGCACCCGCGCAATCAATTATTGTTTAATTGTATTGTCTATATATGTTTGTTATGTTTTTTCGACGACTGGTTAAAAACAATGGGATTTGTGTTGACTTCAAGCTCGCAAACTTGATTTAAAGAATTGTTACCACCACCCGCGCAATCAATTATTGTTTTAATATAGTACTCTTACTTACCAATTATTCATATATATCATTTTTAGGATATTTCGTGGTTTATAAATAATCGAAAAATTTAGATATCGAGCTTAATTTTTATAAACCTTGTAATTTGAGATATTCAGCTAAACATTCATTTATCGCGGGTGTGTTGATAACAATTCCTAATACAAATAGATTGAAAACAAACGTCTATTCAGTAGAATTATCACCAAAAACACGAAATTGCACCTTTGTCCTCAAAAGTATTATTTAAATGAAATGTGCGAAGTTTAGATAAAAATGAAGGTAACTCTTATAATTAGGCCATAAATGCTTGTGAGGTTAACAAAAACGGTTATTTAAATCAAATTTACAGACTTACGAGGAAGTAAAATATTCGCACAAAGTGGCGAAATAAGATCAATATCATAAACTGCAGTATTTTGATTTTCCACATTGATTGAATTAAACCGAAATATAATTTTGGTAGGAAACGTCATAAATAACATAATAAATTGTGCGTATTGGTCTAACAGCATTTTAAATCAAGTTTTCCTGCATTATATAAGCAAAAGCCAGATTTTTAAATTAGTCGCTACACCTACAAAATCTATCATCATTCGCTCAATGCAATTATATTTAAAATTTCGGGCTTAAAGGTTTTATATTATTTCCGACGCTCTAAGAATGCATTTATACGACCATCTTTTCTTTTAACATTTTACATTTTTTCGCTTGATTTTTAACTACCTTTCCAATGTTTCATTATTTACCATTTATTAATTTTTGGCCCACTGCTCTTCTATTCATTCTAAATCGGCCTAATTTCTACTCATTTGCAAATTTTCACCATTCTTTAATTGGAGGCACACCGACGTATTTAGTTGGTGTATTTTTACACTTAGGCAATAAATATTAATTGGTGTCAGGTTGATAAATAAAACTCAGCATTTTATGTTTCGCTTTGGGGATTTGGTCTGGGTGCATTCTTCAGTCTTGTTGAATTACAATTTATGGCGCAATCGGAAAAATCACGTCGAAATTTCGTTACTCGCTATTGTCCAATGCACGTGCGAATTGCTTCATCTGTGTTAAACGAGATACACGAGGAATTCAATTTCATTTACAAAATATATGGATGGCATGATGCTAGCAGTACAACATATTAATATTATTATTCTAAATTCTGTCTACCAACTATTTGTGGATTCATGCAGATCTAACCGATTTAGTCCTCTTGCGATGATAAATGCTGGTATATTTATTGTCCATTTAACGAAAGTTCATTTCATTCAGAAAATTTTCTAATTTTATATTCTCATTCAGCAACATCATCAATTTGCTTTACCAAGGAGCGTTTTCTTTTATGATGCATGCAGAAAGTTGTAGTCAGCAATAAGGTAACTTAAACTACAAAATGCACGTTATTCACCACCCTCCCACCCACAACTTACGGGGCAACAATTATTCTTTCGCAGTTAAATTTGTTAAATATATTTCTATATTGCTGATATAAAATATATCAAATACACGAGACCGCAAATGAAAAATGTGTACAAGGCAATGATTTCGTTCTGAGTGCACAACTCAACAACAATGGAGGCAAGACGGCGGAAATTAATAAGCCCGCGAACATCTTTCTAAAGACCAGCACACAATAAGCAAAATTGTGTGTCATAATACCTTTCGGACTAGTTATCTATCAGTCCTCGTCCAGAATTACGAATCAGAAATATTTTATGTTTCGTCTACTAAGTCAACCCGAGGGCAATTTCAAAAAATATTTAAACTTTGTCATTTTTTTCTTAAAGGTATGGTCAAGTCAAACTTCTTGATAATATCACTATGCTAAATCCAATAAATGATGTATTACGTGCTATAAATCTGGTAGAAAAAATATTTCAACTAAAACAAGAAGAATTAATCAAAGTGAGCATGAACAAAACATAGAATCTTATGCTTAAATGTGCTTAATGTCGCCTCAGAATTAGTAGCCGGAACTATATTAAGTACATATATGTTCAGTAAATGTGAGAAAATTAAGCGGAACAAACATATGTACGAATGTGTATTATAGAACTACGGAAGTTAAATTCATAAAGTCTTGCGCAGAACGAGTTGAAAGCAAACTTCCTATGAATAATAGATGAACCTATAAATCATATGTATAGTTGGTTTCCCAGTCGGTACATGGTACGAACAAAATTGATTTCAAAACGCTGTATTTCACCAAAATGGAGAATTACATCTACTTCAGAAATCCTGTTACTCCAACAGATACATAAATTCTGGAATTGATCGATATCAGTTAACATGGTAATCATGGTAATCATTCAACCATAAATATCATTGATATATATTATTTGTTGCTGAGACCTTATATATATATATATATATATATATATATATATTAACAATCACGTATCTGATATACCTAGTACAAAAGTAATTTAATTGGGAACAGAAAAAAATCAATCAGCATAAACAAATGCTATAATCTCATTCTTTAAATCAAGTTTGCGAGCTTGAAGTAAGCATCAATCCCATTGTATTTAACTAGTCGTCGAAAAACATAGCAAAACTACTGCCGGTCGCACGCACTGACGCGTTTCGACCTTCCATGATCATCATCAGAGTACGACGGCAAACTGGCTAACGAGGATCAAACCGCATTGCATATATATATGGAAAACAAATTAGATATGCGTCTCTTACTTCTAGTACTCTCGCACACATTGTACGTGACTGGAAATGTACGCTGCATTTCTGCAGTCACGAACATTAGCCTGTTGTAGCTTTTACTTTACCCCACACACACGCTTATATATAGTATATATATATATATACATATATATATACATATATATACATATATATATATATATATATAATACAATTAAACAATAATTGACTTAGTGCCTCTGCCTACAGATGAGTTGCCAGGTTGTGCATTAGAGTATAGCTTTTCTTTAATCCTGGATGTTTTTATCCTTCGAAGCCTATTGGAGTTGATATGTTACTTTTACATGAACATTGTTTTCGCGGGAATTGGTAACAATTGATTGTATAAACACCTGACCCATTATATACATGAATTTGTCAGTATAAACTAAGAATTGTATAGTGTATAAAAGGCAATTCAACCAATAGAACATTTTAGTCCTTACCTGACACTCTTTAAAGTCACAATAATATTCTATAAGTCATGAAATCTAAATATATTATCTCTAGATAAAAGTGGTAATAAGTGGTTATCAAAATAATTTTATCAATATATGTATTATTATATCATATGTGTCTCTTTTATTATATAAATTTTCAATTCAATACAACATAAAAGAAAGTCGAAGCAAAAAACATTATTTATTATATAACTGAAAATTGTGTGTCAGGGTGGCTGATTACTTAGAGCAACAGATTACAATGCAAATGTACCCAAGTTCAAGTACCATCCGCGGCAATTTCTGGCCAGTACTGATCTTAAGGAGGAATTGTCTTTTCTACACTATACACTGCTTCGTGCATTCTGTCAAATTTATGTACATAATTGTTCAGATGTCAATATCAATATTGCAATCTTCATTTAATTAATCGATATATTATTTTCGCAACACCGAGTACCTAATAGTTATAATGAATAAATAGATTTTTTAGTGTTAATTGAATCGCATGTCCATGTGAATAACTTTGCCTCTGTCAACATACATCATTGATCTCTTTTATAATTTTATATTTATAGTAACGGTATATTAATAGTCATCCTGTTAATTTTCAGGGTATTTCACATATCTGTACTATTGCTGCATCCATTAATTATATTTTGGCACTCCCTTTAAAGCTTATCAACAGATTTACTTCATTTAATCTATTTCAACGTTTTGAATATGAATAACTTGTTGACATAATTTATACTCATGTATTTACAATTAAAGCCAGCATAATATCGCCATATGCAGGAATGCGATAATCACTGCCTGAATGGCAGGAATCCAACAAAATAAAATCCGGTTAATTAGGTGTAATCAAATCTTGGTAACAAAATGTCACATACAGATCTCTTAGGTCAATTTCAGCCTATTAGTAGATCCTTATATATATATATATATATATATATATATATATATATATATATATATATATATATAGAGAGAGAGAGAGAGAGAGAGATAGGATCAATCAAAATCAGAGAATAGGTTCACATATCTATTTATTTATTTCTAAGTAATTGATGAAACTCCGAAAAGAAATGATATTAAATAAATAACAAGCCGGAAATAATTTTATCGATGAAAATTGTACCCAGACTAAGGCAAATATAAAGACGTGGCATTATGAGGAATGAAATGTACAGATATTTTTCATAGGTACATTCGTGGTATACATCAAAACATGTCCTGCATGATTTACCCAATTAAATTGAAGAAATTAGTTCAGTTGTGACCTGAAGGATAAACCAAAGGCAGCATGAACGGAAAGTATAATCTCATGCACATTCGTTTCGTGCTTACTGGCGACTCATCAGTAGGAGCCGGTATTACGCTCTTTAACCACTATATATTTGAACAAGGAATGTGGAATAATAGGACGGTACATTCCACATTCCTTGACCAAATATATAGTGGTTAAAGGGCGTAATACAGGCTCCTACTGATGAGTCGCCAGTGAGCACGAAACGAATGTGCATGAGATTATACTTTCCGTTCATGCTGCCTTTGGTTTATCCTTCTGGTCACAACTGAACTAATTTTTTACTAGGTTCGCAACACCTAATACATACTTGCATATATATTAGTTCTTCGTAACAAACAGTATTTAAATTGAAGAAACGTTTATGCTTTTTTGAGTGTTCTCAGACTAACTCGATGCATTAGTCTACAATATACTTGCACTGGATTATTGAATATTAAAATGAAATACATTAAATTAGCTCTCTCTCACGTACACACACACACACACACACACACACAAAGCTTTGGGTTAAAATTAATACAATATAAGTTTCACCTAAATTCTAATCAGGAAGCATTAGTCAGTATACAATTGAAAATAATTTGTTGTGTACGACAGGTTTACTTAGTGGTTAGAGCAACAGATTTTGAAGCAGACATGCCGATGTTCGAGCCCTGTCCGTGGAAAATTCTGTACCATACGTTAAGTGTTCCCAATAATGACTAAAATGGTCTACTGGATGAATTGCCTTTTCCCCACTTTATATTTCTTATTTTATAATGACAAATGTATTTGCACAATAGGTGTTTATATCAAGATCGCAAACTTGAGTAAAATAATTGTTATCACCGCCCGCGCAACCACTGTTCTTTAATTAACAAATGATTTGTCTTTTTATTTGTGTTTCTTCCTATGCAGCCCGTGGTCATAAACGCATTTTAAACTAACACAAATTGTTCAATCATCCCATTGCCTACTCTTTGTTATTATCTAGGTTTAATAATACATGCCAATTTCGATCTACTCTATGCGTCTAGATCCGAAAACACAAATAATTGATTTGAATAATAGGATATAGTATCTATCATACAAAAAATGTGTACAAAAAACATCAAATCAATCCAGAAAAATGTTTTTATTATTCTCCTCGTAAACAAATTACTGTGAAGATCAGTAATGATCTGATCGGCTTTAATAAGTCAACGACGCGCTTAGGTAACATGTCATTCTAAAATTATCATTTATTTGTCGTGAGCATAAGACTAGATTAAACTCTATTTAAATCAAGTTTGCGAGCTTGAAGTAAACACCAATCCAAATATACTTAACCAGTCGTCGAAAAACATAACAAAACTACCGCCAGCCGCAACGCACTGACGCGTTTCGGCCTTCCATGATCACCATCAGAGTACGACGGCAAACTGACTATCAAAGATTCAATTATTGCTATATTTTATTGCCTATATATATGGCGAAAGCTGCAAACAATTAATGTCCATGACTGCATAGATATTGTGCAGCCGACATTTCCAGACACGTTCAATGTATGCGAGACTTCTAGAGGTGAGAGCCGCATATCTAAACTTGATTTCCATATATATTCAATGCGGTTTGATCCTCGATAGTCAGTTTGCCGTCATACTCTCATGATGATCATGGAAGGTCGAAATGCGTCAGTGCGTTGCTGCTGGCGGTAGTTCTGTTATGTTGTTCGACGACTGGTTAAAAACAATGGGATTGGTGTTTACTTCAAGTTCGCAAACTTGATTTAAAGCATTGTTACCACCACCCGCGCAATCAATTACTGTTATTTTGGATTAAACTTTTTTGAATTTTTGGGTGTGTTATCTCGCGTATCTCTACTCCATAATAGCTCTTAAACTTTTGCTTCAGCAGCAGTAAACGATGTCGTCTCAATTTCGTTTATCAACCTGAAGCGGAATAAAATTCCCGGCTGGCCCATTGTAGTTACTAACGCCTATTGAACCACAAGTTGAAGCCGACTTGTCATCATATTCTGCTTTCTACGCTGCAGGCCTATTCAAGTCTACCATAGGTTGTTGACGCAATATGGCCAGAGGAATGTCATAGGTCTCAAGAAGAAATCTTGCAGTTGATCACCAGTCTTTCTTGAAATTTGGTTATACGCGGCCTACTATCTCGTTTTTTTGTTGGATTCGATGTTTTGTATTATAATTTACAAATCCTCCCGTTAAAAACATTACTTCGCGGGCTTGATAACATTTTTGGAGCTGGGCCAGTCATCTAGCTGAAATGTGTTCATAACTTATAGTAGACGGGAAAGGTCCTGCAGTGTAGAAGTCTGACAATGACGGTTCAACAAACGCTGGTTATCACACTGAGGCTTTTCTGGACTCTATAATTCTTTACGTTGGTTGATGAAATATAGGTGACATCAGTTAATGCTTTTGAGGCGAATGAGTGCAAGCTGTTACGTAGTGTGAAAAACAAGGTTACGAGGATTAAAATTCTGTTGCCTGCAACGCATGTAAATTTACACCTTTTTCAAACTTACCGTAACATACTTTCCGATTAGTATATGAACAAACTAATTAATAGCTGCGCTATACCTATCAACTAATGAATAAAATGGTATTTGACATTTCATTTCCTTGTGCTTTTCTTGCTATAGCTCCGATTTGTAAGTACTATCTTTTAAAAAAAAATAATTACATTTAGGTTTTGGTGTATTCTGTGTTATAATCTCGAATGGTTACCAAAATTTTCTGATCCTGAAACATTTCAACAGTAAAACATTCATTAAATCACCAAGAAAAATTTCCTAACTAAAAAAATGAAAAACTTGCGAAACCGGATGTATTAAAAGTACCTAATCTGTGATTATGTACAACACAGGATAAATTTTAAATATTTTACATCCACTTACCGGTGTCCTTCGTCAGTCAACTGTACATAACATGTGATGTAAACAAGTTAATGAGGCAAACATTTTCATAAAAATATTTTGATGAAATTTACACCGACGATAGATACCAACAATGGTAGCCGCGAAACTTCCAAAAAAACATTAATCTGAGAACAATTCTGTGTTAATACAACAGAGATCAGGTAATTTCATAAAATAAAACAATAATTGATTGCGCGGGTGGTGGTAACAATTCTTTAAATCAAGTTTGCGAGCCTGAAGTAAACACCAATCCCATTTTTTTTAACCAGTCGTCCAACAACATAACAAAACTACCGCCAGCCGCAACGCACTGACGCGTTTCGACCTTCCATGATCATCATCAGAGTTCGACGGCAAACTGACTACGGGATTTCCTTATATTCAATGCGGTTTGGTCACTCCTAGTGGTTGCCGTCGTACTCATTGACGATCATCGGAAATCAACCGCATCAGTCCATTCCGGCTGGCACTGGCTCCAATGTTGTTCGACGACTGGTCCGCTAATGGGACAATCGAAAGCTAGCTATGATTTAAAGAATTTCATAAAATATTGTATTCTGTTGAAGTTCATATTTGGTATTTATAGTTGTATTTTTATAAATATTTAAATTATCATATTTTTTCGAAGTATGTTTTGGCTGTACTCATTTATTCTAACTGGTAACCAACCAATTTGACACATTGTGGTGACGCTGTTCCTGGCAATTATTAGTTTAATGCGGAACTTCCATTAACAAGTTTTGTATACGAGTGAGTTGTATGCAATCTGCCAGCTAAGTAGTGACACGAAACAAATTCAACTTAACCTTTTTTTGTCCTGTCATACGTAATTTTTATAAGAACGTCGTGTGTTACAATACGCACGGGGCACATCAAAGATTCGTCACAATCACATTGAATGAGCAATAACTTTTGGATCACCGCACACTTAGAAAGTGAACTTCATTACTTGGCAAGCAAATATCGGCATAAAAATGTCTAAACCTACAGCATACCGGACGTGATTTATTATACAGTTAATCTGCTTTATGTAAACTTGATTCTCCGCCCCAAACTATGCACGTGATGATATCGGATATACTCAAACTCAAATATTTAAACAAGATTTAAAAACCATCTTCCTCATAAGGGTAGACCTAGATAACATTACTTTTTATTTATATATATATATATATATATATATATATATATATACATATATAGTTAATATTAGTATACAACTAAGAATTGCGTCAATGTTCGGCTTCTTTGACGAAAAAAGTTTATTCACTCTGAGCGACGATGACCCAGGTTCAACCCAGCTGTAGTTATTTTGGCAACAACGATGATTGTCCGGTCTAGTTGACGGATAACCTTCACGTATTATATATATATATATATATATATATATATATATATATATATATATATATATATATATATATATATACAATTTAGGTCGAAATACGCTTCACGGAATTACATATTTTAAGCATTATTTGGTACAAAACAGCATCACTGTGACTGTTACTAATAATTGCCTAATGATGTCGCAGCCTGATTAATAGTTAAATCACTTTGGTTATTGTACAACATTCTTAGTTTATATCAACAACATGTATATATAAGATTTATAACTAAACTGCGACACATTTGCTATATTTAATCATGTTCACGAGCATGTATATTAACAAATCCTACCATTTTGCTCAATTGGATAATCATTTCCCCAGATAGTATTATGTCTGTCTTATCGTGAAAGATGAGGCTTGACTAATTGTAATAAAATCTAAAGTTACTTCCATGTTGATCAATTTACCTGAAAGCTGAAAAAAAAATTTTCATCAAAATAAAAGCCTCGCGCACTACGCGGGTCCAAATGCTCTCTGGGTTAAACAGAAGAACTGGTTTATAAAAATGAAGTTAATTTCCTGTTTTTCGTTTTTTAAAGTTCATATTGTCACGCTAAATACTAACAAGTACAATGTTCGCGAAACTACAAGAGGTGAGGGCCACATATCCAATTTCGCTTGCGGTTTGATCCTCAGTAGTCAGATTGCCGTCGTAGTGTAATGTTGATCATGGAAAGTCAAAACCTGTGATTGACGGTGTTTTGCTATATTTTTCGATTACTAGTTAAATACAACGAGATTGGTGCTTACTTCAAGGTCTAAAATTTGATTTAAATCATTTTTACCATCATTCACGCAATCAATGATTATTTTCTGAAATAGTTCCTTGGCAGGATTTTTAAATACAGAATTTTTGTGTTTAAGACTTAAACAGTGTCTGATATTGTAAATGTTATATATAAATGATATCATCGTTTAGTCATATTAATTACCTCTTCGATATTCCGTACTGTGACATTTATTCAACCACTTAGACTATTCGTTCCTACGCATGTACCACCTTCCCTGACACACTGTAGACATACTACTTGCGGAAATAATATTTGCCGTTAATACTGTTTCAACATTTCCAATTTTATACTTGTTGGCATTTTGAAAAATAATAATCGAAACAAATAAAATCTTTCAAATATTCATAGAGTTTGTCAACACGCTATTACCAACAATGAAATTGTTTAATCGAAGCCAGTACCGCAATTAACGGTTGCGGGACAGTTGGTATCACTCGTAGGTCGGTAAAATCTTGATTCATACACATTCCCTGGTGCACAGCTTGTTTTATTAATTTATTGATGGCTTGTCGCTGGTCCCGTGACTCTAAAGTCGTGCTTACATCGCATGTCCCGAAATGAGTTTGAACAAAAATTTGCCGGTACGCGTCATTAGGTATGACTGACGGTAGTTGTTAAACGACTGGCTAAATACAATTAGATTGGGGTTTAATTAAAGCTCGCAAACTTCAAATCAAGGGAGTGATATATTTTTAATTTTGCCACATTCTATCAAATTATATATTTAACTTACGGAAAAGGTAGCAAATGCATATGATCAAATCAACAGGATTAGCTCTTATTGGTAAATTATCAGGTACTTTAGGGCGCCACCATGTGTTTGCATCCGCTGTCCACCGGAATATTCCTGATATTTGGACTTCTTTCGGATGTCCATTTCAATGGAAAGCACATCTCACATACAAATATGTTATATTGAAATATGGATTATCAAGTACTTGCAAGAAATACCGCGATAGAGATACATACCGTGGATCATTATCTTCAGAGTCTTGAAACGCATCCGCTGCGCAACCCAAGCTTCAAACTACTTGAAATTTTAGGTTATAGAACAACTTATGTTTTTTGTAAGCCTTTCCTTCAGGTGGAGTCAATTTGGCATCACTATCGATCTTGAGTTTAAAACGACTAGTAAAAATCTGTCATTATATATCACACACAATGTCATTAGGGAAAATAAAACGGATTGAACTATTATGACAATATTCTATTATCTATATTTTGACCTTATAAACTGAACCTTAAATAAGACGACAAATGCATTTCATCAAGTAGACCGGTTTCGTATTTATTGTGCACTTATACATTATTTTCCAGCATATTAGCCTATGAATTTTAACTCTTATTCAGCGTTGCCCATTTCACGAACAGCGCACTTTATTGATTGGTCCCTTTATCGTTTTGATTTCAAACTTCGGTTCCGGACACTTTTAAGAATTACGCTTTTTGGCATAAATTTTAATAAATAATCGTTTTTTTTCATTTTAAATCTGCGTAATTTCGTTTGCTTTCGACCGTTTTAATAGACTTTGAACTAGGAATGGTAAATTATTCAAAATTGCGAGATTTTGTTTATATTTTAACAAAAAGGATATTTTATTATTATCAGATTAAATACCGAATTTTGATTTTTATCGGTACAAGAGAAAACTGAAAACCATATTTTTGCTCAAATTGGTGGGATATATTTTAGCATGCCATATGATATTTTTGAAAATTTGTTTTTTATATATATCCGTTAATATAACGTAAAAATACTTGTAAAAACAGACCAGATGATTTTTCTACAGGGATTAGCTTTACGACTCTCTATCCAATGGTCGAGTGTTTTATTCCTGCTTGTAGATGTTCCTGAAATTACTCAAGAATAACATAAAGCCGATCTATTTGATTGATTTAATTTATTATCTTTTTTAATGTTAAGTTTACTTGGATAATAAATGAAAATAAAATACAAATGTTTTGTACAATTTTTCTGATTGTTTGTAACATCCTACCACAAGGAAATGTTTAAATGTTTTGAGTCGATTTAATCAAATTATAAGGCACTGCCATTTAATTTTGTATACAAATTTAAAAGCAACAATTCAGCACGAAATATAATTTGGCCGAGATCTAAACCCTTAATTTTCTATTGGTGTCCGTGACATTGTCAACATTTGGGAGACCGAACATGACAGAACAACAGTACCAATTCTCTATATTTTCTCTGCTCTAACTTGCCTTCAATATTTTCAACAAGAGAAAAGATCTCGTGACAAGCCTAACACTATGACACATCAAGAATGACCCCTTAGCGAAATCTTAACTAGTAGTGCCCAAACTAGTATGTGGACAGGATGTATTACCTTTCTAGGGGCTTGTCTAGACGAAGGTGAATAAAGTAGAAGTGTGCGTTTGAAAAAAATAAAATTTGTATAAACAAATTCAATATTTCTAAACCATTAACGGGACTGTCTCCCTTCAATTTCGCCTCTGCTTCACAAAGAATAAAAAGGACTGTCCAGAGTGTCAATGAAGCAATGTACAATATTTTCTTTGTTAAGAAATACGTCAGTTTACTCAAGTTTTCACAAACAAATTTGATACATGTTACTTTATGAGCGCATGCA
This sequence comes from Eudiplozoon nipponicum, assembly GCA_029291075.1. Classification (NCBI taxonomy): domain Eukaryota; kingdom Metazoa; phylum Platyhelminthes; class Monogenea; order Mazocraeidea; family Diplozoidae; genus Eudiplozoon; species Eudiplozoon nipponicum. The sequence goes on from JAQBSW010005984.1 coordinate 37,906, forward strand.
ACTTTTTGAATTCGTGCTCAGAAAATAAACAAAAATTGAACGATAGTAGGGATTTAGAATTAGTAGAAATATGGTTCGCATTGTACAAGTGGTAAAAAAATTTAAATTGTAAAATAGCGTATTTGGCAAGCTAAATTGTTCATACAAAATTAACTCATCATTATTTCCTTTAAATCAACTTTGCGATTTTCAGGTGAATACCAATTCCATTGTATTTAACCAGTTGTCGAACAACATATCAAAACCACCGTCAGTGGCACGTACTGGCGCTTTTTAACATTCCATGATTGTCATCAGAGTACAACGGCAAACTGCCTAGCAAGGATCAAGTCGCAATGCATACATATGACAGACTGTAGTTTTACTAAGATGTTCGATAACTGGTTAAGTACAAAGGGCTTCGTGTTTATATAAAGCTTGCAAACATGTTTTAAACAGTTGTTATCACCAGCCGCAAAGACCTAGATCGTTTAATTGTATAACGTATATAAATGTGGCGAAAACTGCTTAAAGTTCATGTGCATGACATCATAGGAATTGTGCAGCCGACGTTACCGTTCAAGGAAAATTGGTGCCTAACTACTAAATTTCCGCGCTTTATATCAAATTTATATTATTTATCCGTGTGTAGCGGTTTGATTTTTGCTCTAGGCAATACAATTTAACGAAAATTGATTGCGCTGATGGTGTTAAAAATTCTTTAAATGAAGTTTGCGAGCTTGAAGTAAACACCAATCCCATTGTATTTAACCAGTCATCGAACAACATAACAAAACTTCCGCCAGCCGCAACGCACTGACGCGTTTCGACCTTCAATGATCATCATCAAAGTACGACGGCAAACTGACTATCGAGGACCGAACCGCATTGAATATTAATCGAAATCAAAGTTAGATATGCGGCTCTCACCTCTAGAAGTCTCGCATACAATGAACTTGACTGGAAATTTCGACTGCACAATTTCTATACAGTCACGAACATCAAGTGTTTGCAGCTATCGCCACATATACATATCATGTATTTAAATCAAGTTTGCGAGCTTGAAGTAAACACCGGTCCCATCGTAGTTAATCAGTCATCAAACAAACCTGCAAACAGTTAATGTTCGTGACTGCATAGAAATTGTGCAGCCGACATTTCCAGTCAAGTTCAATGTATGGGAGACTGCTAGACGTGAGAGCCGCATATCTAACTTTGATTTCCATATATATTCAATGCGGTTTGATCCTCGATAGTCAGTTTGCCGGTGTACTCTGATGATAATCATGGAAGATTGAATCCCGTCGGTGCGTTGCGACTGGCGGTAGTTTTGTTATGTTGTTCGATGACTGTTTAAATACAATGGGATCGGTGTTTACTTCAAGCTCGCAAACTTGATTTAAAGAATTGATTTTTGCTAGTCTGTTTACCATCGTTCTCCAATGATGACCATGGAAGTTCAATACGCATCAGTATATTTGACTCATTTTAGTTCTGCTATGTTATGCGATTTCCTAAATGCAATAGGATATTCATTTATACGAAGTTTCCGAAAGTGATTTAAATTATTTTTATTTCTAATTTGCATTCATACGCTAGTGATTAATAAGACAATGAGAATTTTTTCCACGAGTACACTTTTTCGTGAGACTTGGTCGCAGGTGCGAATTGCGACTTGTGTTATTCATAATATGCGTATTCAAATTGAACGTAACCTACGAAATCTGTTTAGAATATTATTTAAATTGATGTTATGGACAATTAATGCCTTGTTATACTTTTTTCCTACTGGACTATTTTAGGCCGTTATAATAAAGACAGCAATGCTGATTTTTAAACTACCGATATAATTTCGAAATTAAATATACTTTAGGAATTAAGATAGATATAGATAGATCTGTCTCGAATGAGGATACCACATTTGCCACAAGTCGGTTTTTTTCCTTTGCGTATGGTGATGAAGATGAGACTGGAAAATAAGTCCCGAAAATTGGGAAAGAAAGAGAGGAAAATCTTCTTCCAACGTCATTTTCAGGCAAGCAGCTAATGGAGGGCTTCAAAATGAAGGGACAAGTGAGAGCCCATCAATCAAGGCCAAAAATCGGTGCACCTGGAAATGTAAAGAATTCAAGATTTTACGGACCTCTGAGTTCTATCAAATTTTGCCACACAAGAAAACGGCGGCAAAATTCTAAACAAGAAGAACAGCACTGCGCAATACAACTCAACATTTAAGTATTCCCGATATAATTGCTTAATCTAATATTTGTTGAGACCTCGGTATTTTTATATATTGGAAGGTAATCATGTAGGTCAAAAAATCTTAACAGCTTTTCCATATTTTTTTTGTAGTGGTCGTTGTCGCCGATTCTTTCTGAAATTATGAAGTATGAACTACCCATATTTAGTTGTTAACGTTAATAAATGTGCATTTCAACCTCTGATTTTCCGTTTTAACTTTAATAATTTATCTATTTGATTCAGTCTCACGTTCCAAAACATCAAATTAACCACAATTTCGTAATTATTTGGTAAAGTTAATGCAGTTCCCAGGTTCGTGGGTAATGGATACAAGCAAAAAATAATTTAGTTTTGTACAATCAATCTCATTGCATGCGTAGATTGGACAACTGCAAGTGTCACATTTAAAAAAATGTCTAAAATGCAGTCAGCAAAATAAATAAATTGCAAGAACAACAGGGCTCGCGTGCTTTCAGAGGTGATTTCCCCATTTCTTTATCAATCGGTCGTATATTTAACAAATAATAACTGCGCCGCTGGTATCTACTAAGGAGCTACCGAATTAAAATTACTCCATGGGCAATCAGATGAATTGCATTTTTTGTTTTAAGCAGTGATTTCACAATAAAAACAAAATTTAGATAAGCAATAATTGATTGCAAGATAATTTTTGAAAGCAATAAAGCCGGTTTGAGAAAAACACCAGTACGATTTTGAGTAGTCTGTTGACAAATATAACGAAACTAACTGCATTCGCCTGCACCGAAGCTTTGCGTCTTCTGTAGTCATCATTAGAGTACGACGGAAATATAAATTCTCTGCATCGAACAATAGTTTTGTTGTCGTCTGAATGATTAATTAAAATCCAAATAATATTGGATTCAAGTCCGCAAAATTTCTTTAATAATGGAATTGTAATATGATTTAATTCGATCTCAATACTTAAATTATATATATATATATATATATATATATATAGTATGTGTGTGTGTGTGTGTGGGTGTGTACTCGCATAAAGCTTTATTTGTTCTATCTAAACAAAATAAATAGGAGAATCAAAAAAATAAGCAGAAACGTCGGGTCCTAGACAATTGTTTTTAGAATGTTTAGCTGATTAGGAAATGTTGTTTCACACCTCTCCAATATATGAGATCGGTTGTATAGATAACAGTTATTGTTCTTTTTGATTCCGAATGTGAAACATGCGTGTAATGAGGTTGCAAGTTGCAGACAAAAAAATCATTTTTGCTGGCTGTCAGTTGTTTAATGTTGGATCGTACACGAGCACATTGATTAAAAGCGAAAAAGAAGAGTTTGCGCTGGGATGCGATTACAGCTTTTCACACGTGACGTAATTGGTATTTAATTTGCTGTTTGAATTGTCAATGATTAAGGCGTGAAAAAAAAGAAAGAAAGAAAGAGTAGACAAGGATAAATTTTAATATTGATGAATGGGAGAATATACAAACAAACAAACAGACAGACAGATATATATAAATTGACAAACATATAGAGATAGATAGATAGATAGATAGATAGATAGATAGATAGATAGATAGATAGATAGATAGATAGATAGATAGATAGATAGATAGATAGATAGATAGATAGATAGATAGATAGATAGATGATAGATAGATGATGATAGATAGATAGATAGATAGATAGATAGATAGATGATAGATAGATAGATAGATAGATAGATAGATAGATAGATAGATAGATAGATAGATAGATAGATAGATAGATAGATAGATAGATAGATAGATAGATAGATAGATAGATAGATAGATAGATAGATAGATAGATAGATAGATAGGATAGAAGATGTAATATCATTCTTATTCGCTTCATTTCGCTTAAAAGGTTATAAATCCCAGTACAGAATTTCAAATCATTGAATAACATTTCTCTGACAGTTTTTCTATTATCTTTTTAAGCCTAAAATTACAACCCGTTTGACAGGTTTATACAGGGGGAGTTGCTGTTTATAGATGCTAAATTGGTATCCTGACAATGCCTGGTGTCTCTAATCTGTTATTCGAGCGAAAAATATCTGTTTAGTTTAAAGAAACCGAAAGTTGTCCTTCTTTACGTTCCATGTGTCTATTCACAGACCAATCCAATCGTTAATCTGTGAAGCCATTAATTTGTTTATGCATACATCAATCAACGAATCAAATGATTGATTCAATACCTAAAAATCCTTTCAATTATTAAAATAATGAATTACTTAATTTTATTCAATTCTTTTAATCCTTTTATCATATAATTAAAAATTTTTAAAAAATTAAAACGTATACTTCCTTTATATTCGTAGATAGGTACTCAATAAAAATTTAACAAGATTGATCGCTAATTGAATATTTAAGAAATAAATCATTTTTTATTTATTAGTCTACTATTTACTTAAATATATTTTCCTATTTAATTTATGCCAATTTAATTTATGTATAATATGTTTGTTAAGCCATAAAACTATTTTTCAAAGACGTGATAGAACCGCATTTCCATTGGAACGAATTATAATTCAACCCGATCAAAGACAAAACAAAATTGGAAATTGTGATAAATCGGATCTTTGTGGAACTGACAGTGCACAGCTATTACCCGCGTACGCAAAACGCGGCATTGGAATATATCAAGCTAGCACGCAGTCAACATTCAAAAAATACTTTTCAAAGACATATTCTTCATTCTTTATCGCTATTTAAAAACCTATCAGACTTTGCAAAATACATTGTTTAAGTTAGATAACACGACATGTCAAAATGAAAATTGTTATTAAAACTTATCCAAGCATGACAATTAGGAGCTCTTATCTCTGTTTACTGCCTGATGATCTTTAAAATATAATACCGCTCTCAATGACGATTTTACATAAATTCGTGAATTGCGTATGAAATCGTAATTTGTCACCTTGACTAAATTTGGAGATATAGATTAGCCACATTTTAAAGCTTCATCCACTTTCGTATTATGTCTGACACTAAATGGAACATTACGAAGTTGAAGTGTTCTTATATATTAGGCATTGCGAATTCGTAAAATGTTAGTCTGCTAGAACTGAACAGGTCAACATTCGATGTGTTCAAACCAGACAACAAACATAAATGCGTGTAAGTCAGTTCTCCGCAATTACAAAAATGTCCTCTTTTACAATTAAAGGAACATTGCTTTCGCTGGCGGTGAAAACAATTACGAAAATTATGTACATACATTTGTAAGTATAAACCAAGCGTTGCAAACAATAGGAAAGGTAATTCATCAAGTTAGTCGGTTTCGTACTTGTTGGGGACTCTATATTTATGGTACAGAATTTGCCACAAACAAAGCTCGGACCTGGGCACTTCGCTTTCAGAATCTACTGATATAAACGGTTAGTATACTGTCAGAAATTATTTGAAGGGTTGCGCAGTGCAGGCGTCACAATGATAATTACCACGATTAGCGATCTTGGGCTGCTTTTTTGCACTATCAATTTCGCAAATATCCGATTGATAGCCATTTAAAAGTTCGCATTTAGTCCGTGGCTGGGCGCTGATTGGTCCTCCGAAAGCTTCAACGTCGTTCATGCGAACCCCAGGAAATGAAGTACAATCTAATCTTCGTTGAAGTATCATTGAATATCCTAGCCAATGCACTTTTACGCTTCTCGAACCCAGACCATCCATCCTACTTCACTGGTCCTATTATAATTGTATTTAAATAGTATTGATTTCCGTCAGTCCATAGTATGCTTTTTATTTATTGTAAAGCTGGGCGTGTTATTATATATAGAATAAGGTGGCAGTTCTATTTTACTTAACGACTGTTAACACAGCATTGGTGACTCTCCGCAAGTTGCGTTCGCGGCTTGTTGTTTTGCACTATCAGTTTCACAAAGATCCGATTGATCCCGATTTCCAAGCACGCATCCACTTCGTCTTCGTTTTGGCTGGGTGCATATTCGTTCCATTCTTCCGAAGGCTTCAACATCCATCATACTAACCACTGGAAAATGAGGTACGAGCTAATCTTCGCTAAGCGGCAACGTTGCGGAATGCAATTTCACGTTCCATCAACAGGCCTAAAATCACATATATACACCCAGCACAATACTCGCAATAACAGATTTAAGCAAATGTCCGAATGGTCATTATCTCATGTTCACAGAAAAGAAATTAAACCTACCAGAATCTGTTCATTAAATACTTGGGAAATCCTCCAGGTTCCACTGATTATATAGGCATGAGTATCATGATTTGGATATACGTTTTATCAAATAGATTAAGTAAATTCTTTAAATATAGTTTTGTATCTGTGACGGATCACATTATCTATCTAATTCAAAATGATACAAAGAAAAATTTAATAAATATATTATAATTTAACAATTTTCAAATAAAAATTTAATATAATCTTTTTGTTACTTGAAAGTAGACTGTACGCGCATAGTGGTTGTTCTAATATTATTACGCAAAGTAGGGCTAATGATTGCAATCCAATTCTTAAAATAACACGCGCTATTAAGTATTGAGTTCGTTTTAATCACTTAATTGTTCACCTTGGTAGGCATAAAAATGTTTTTGTTGCATGTATGGTTGTGTATTTCAATTGTCGGTCTATTGCTTTTAATTACCATTTTGAACAGGCCACGATTACAGAGGCATTTTATGAAATTTAAAACACGCACAGCAGACACAATCGTATGAACACGGGGACGCATTCAGAAGATGCCCGCATTTCACTAGGACAATTAAGTCTAAATTGTCCTAGATCGAATGTACGAACTTGTATACGTGTGTGCCTATCAGTTTCGATAGAATATTGTGCTATCTATTGCACTTCTAAAACTTGTTGATAAACCTGCTCACAGTGGGTTGGTCGTACAATGTATGCGTAATAGAGTATTATCACTGATCATACGATCATTTGCCCGTATTTATGCTGATTTTATTGTCGTGTTAGTGTCAAGGTGAGTACAAATTAACTACCAGGATCTTATATGGCACGATATTTTTGGGCGCAAACTTTATTTCTACCCTGCTGTGTATGATAAATAAAACTTATTTCAGTTTTATTCAAATAGAAGCGGCGATTTCAAGTGGAAATGAACGATTATCTTATTTAAAAGGAGACAGATTTTAGTACAATTTAGGACCCTGTTGAAATGAATTAAAGAATGTAATACTACACTAATATATATATATATATATATATATATATATATATATATATATATATATATATAGTATATAATTAAGACGACTTCAAAATAAACGTCTCACATGAACATATAAATTATTTTTGTATATATATGTATTTATTATGTTTAGGTATATTTATAAGTATACTCGGGAACCCGTAAAATTGTTTACATCATGTTTGTGAATGGATCCAATCCTAAGTGTCATTTAAACTTTTAATCTTTATGTTCGCTTTACAAATCGATTAAAATATGTTCATATTTTAGCTTATACAAAAAATTCGAGTCGATGTGAAACTTTCTACGACGGATTGATGATGCCGAGATCACATTAAATGCAGAAATTTGATTAACTGAGATAAAACCGCGTATATATATATATATATATATATATATATATATATATATATATATTTTTTTAAAATATATATATGACCATTCGTTTCGTGGCATTGGCGACTCATCAGTTAGATCCGGTAATACACCCTATACCCTATACTAATGTATAGTCAAAGAGTAATAAGATCAATTTCCTGTGAAGTCTTCAACAATGTGACTTAATAGTCGACTCAAGTAAAATAAATGTTTGTGGTGCTAACATCATGGATTTTGAGGTAGGCTAATTATCATCAAAATGTAGAATAGCAAACATTTGAAGCATCTACAAATTCATCGAAATATTTTAATCTTGCCTCGATTCATATCAATAATCAAATTTTGTGGCAATTATTAAGTTCGACGAAATTTAAAAATAAATTCCTGATTGTAGCAAAGTACATGAATTTAAGTAGTAATTATGGTGAACTTAATAACAAGATAATTCAAATAATACGAAGTAAAAGGTTTTGGATGCAGAAATTTTAACCATAAGAACAATCAAACAACAGACTCCGAAACAGACATGCCCAGTTTCGAGACCAACCTGCGGCAAAATCAGGGCTGTTCCCAGTAAGAACGAGACCTGTCTACTGGAAAAATTGCCTTTTCTAAATTATGCAATGCTTAGTTTATAATGAATATTCTATGCATATATCATGGTATTGGAGTTCATCTCAAGTTGGAATACTTGGTATAAATAGTAGTTAGCTCCGTCCGCGCAACTACTGATCGTTTAATTATATTAACTCACTTATTATTACGAATTTAAAAGAAAATTCACAGTTCCAAATGTTAAAAATTTACGACCGGTCATATTCACAAATATATAACAGCACGAAATGGAAACATGACCCATTATTTATATACATATTTCAGTATAAACTAAGTTTTGCGTAGTGTGGAAAAGGCAAATTCTGGACAGTACAGGATGAGTTCCCAATAGGGACGAAACCGGTCTACTGGGTGAATTACCTCTTCCACACAATGCAATACTAATGTGGTATCGGTTCTATAATGGCAGATTGAGGATGGTTAGTTAGAGCTTTACGCTCTACTTAAAGCAAAAGCTCACCAAGAAACATTAGTTAGTATATGACTGAAAATTGTGTGTGATTGCGACAGGGTGACTCAGTGGTTTGACCACTTAGATTCCGATGCAGATGTGCCCATGTTCGAGCTCTGACTGCGGCAAATTCTGGACCGTATGTGTTAAGTTCTCAATAAGGACAAAACCTGTCTACTGGATGAATTGTCTATTCTAAACTATGCAATACTTAGTTTATACTGACATATGTATGCAAATAATGAGTCAGGTGTTTATATCAAGATCACAACCATGATTAAAAGTAATCCTACGAACGCGAACGAGTGCGTACGTTTCGATGGATAGTTTTCACTATCTTGACAAATATTTTAATCATTCGGTATCAGCGCAATTGTTTTCGCATTTTGACTAAATGTGTTGATTACTTAATGTGCGTAATCTTGAAGTGATATCTGGAACTTACACATAAGTTATTGTTGTTGCAACATGCTTTTGTGAGTTTACTGCTGTTTGTTAATTAAAAAATATTTAGCGAGTAATGACTAAAGTTAAGTTTGTGAGCTTGATGTACATACTTATTCCATTATATTTAAGAAGTCGCACAGAATAGCTAAACTGAGGTCAGTAAATGTGAGAATGAAAAATTGCGAAACTTGAGTAATCGAAATTATCTGATTTTCGTTTCGACTGATAGAGGCTGAATTCCAGTTGTTTTACTACTTAAAGATATTTAAACTTCCATTTTCGACTGCCTTCTTCAGTTAAATACTGTTTGTTGCGAAGACCTAATATATATGCAAGTATGTATTAGGTGTTGCGAACCTAGTAACAAATTAGTTCAGTTGTGACCAGAAGGAAGGCAGCATGAACGGAAAGTATAATCTCATGCACATTCGTTTCCTGCATATTGGCGACCCATCAGTAGGAGCCGGTATTACGCCCTTTAACCACTATATATTTTGGTGAGGAATGTAGGAAAATAGGACATCCAAATATAAAGTGGTTAAAGGGCGTAATAGCGGCTCCTACTGATTAGTCGCCAGTAAGCACGAAACGAATGTGCATGAGATTATACTTTCCGTTCATGCTGCCTTTGGTTTATCCTTCTGGTCACAACTGAACTAATTTGTTACTGGGTTTGCAACACCTAATACATACTTGCCTTCTTCAGTTCACCCATCATGTCAAGTTTTGAAAAATATACACAGAAAGTGTTTTACGTCAGCTGTGCTATGGGTAAAAACCAATTTGATTTTTATTTACATCAAGCTAGCAAACTTCATTTTAAAAATTATTACCACCACCCGTGCAATCAATGATTGTTTAATTTAATGCGGAAGTTGGCTTATTAAAATTAAATATGAATTATATACATGAATTTACAATATAGTGAAATCTTTAATTCCTCTGCTTCAGTTCGTAAATCAAATTATTCCATACAAAAAATCTGTATTGAACATATGTATATATATATGTAATAATATATATATATATATATATATGTATATGTAATATGTATATGTAATATATATATGTATATATATATATATGTATAATAATAATAATAATAATAATAATAATATATATATGTATATATGTATATATATATATATATGTAATAATATATATATATGTATGTATAATAATATGTATATATATATAATATAATATATATATAATAATAATAATAATAATAATAATAATATGTAATAATATGTAATAATAATAATAATAATAGTATAATATGTAATAATAATAATAATAATAATAATAATAATAGAGGTATAACAATTAAAAAGAAAGTATGCATCTGTATTGTAACCAGACGGATAAAGCAAATGCAGTATGAACGGATAGTATAATCTCATGCACATTTGTTTCGTGCTTACTGGCGACTCATCAGTTGGAGTCGGAAAATAGAACGGTACAATTAATTAAAAATAAACTTACATGAAAAAACATCTCATTTTAAGTTGGTTTTGAATTTGTGAGAGAAGGCGATGTGGTTTAAACTGAAGAGATTTGTGGGTCGAGTGTCAAACTGTGTTGAAAGTGGAGTTTTAACAAATGAGTGAGTTAACGGAGTCCATATATAAGATTTATTAATAATCATTACTAGTTGTATGGTGAACAATTTGAATTCACAATGAAGTTTAAAAAAATTAAACAGCCCGTTTAGTTAACAAATTAATAAAAAAAATCTTTCTAGATGTAGTCTATATTAATCGATTCGTATATTAATAATAATTAGAACCGAAAATTTGATTATATTTTTATGCCGATTAAATTTGACAAACTCGTGGCTTTAGCCGAGTCCGGATTGAATTACTGACCGCATGCAATCTATAGGCAGTTACATTTTCTGACGTATTATGAACTTTCAGATTTGGATAAGCCGGACATAGATATTCAAACAAACAGTAAACTGTTGTTAAACTGAGCAAGCAAATTTTCTGCAACTGTCAATTTTAGGTATTTCACAAAATGGAAGAATCGAAGGAAGACTGATACCTTCTTTAAATCAAGTTTGCGAGCTTGAAGTAAAAACCAATCCCATTGTATTTAACCAGTTGTCGAACAACATAACAAAACTACCGTTTCGACCTTCCATGATCATCATCAGAGTACGACGGCAAACTGACTATCGAGGATCAAACCGCATTGAATATATATGGAAATCAAATTTAGATATGCGGTTCTCACCTCTAGCAGTCTTGTATACATTGTACGTACCTGGAAATGCCGGCTGCACAATTTCTATGCAGTCACGAACATTAGCTGTTTGTAGCTTTCGCCACACACACATATATAGACAATACAATTAAAAAATAATTGATTGCGTGGGTGGTGGTAACAATTCTTTAAATCAAGTTTGCGAGCTTGAAGTAAACACCAATCCCATTGTATTTAACCAGTCGTCGAACAACATAACAAAACTACCGCCAGTCGCAACGCACTGACGCGTTTCGACCTTCCATGATCATCATAAGAGTACAACGGTAAACTGCATAGAAATTTTGCAGCCGGAGGTGAGAGCTGCATATCTGATTTTGCTTTCCATATATATGCAATGCGGTTTGATCCTCGCTAGTCAGTTTGCCGTCGTACTCTGATTATGATCATGGAATGTCGAAACGCGTCAGTGCGTTGCGACTGGCGGTAGTTTTGTTATGTTGTGCGACGACTGGTTAAATACAATGGGATTGGTGTTTACTTCAATCTCGCAAACTTGATTTAAAGAATTGTTACCACCACCCACGCAATCAATAATTTTTTAATTGTATAGACTGATATGTTGTTGGACAACTTGTTAAATACAATGGGATTGGTGTTTACTTCGAGCTCGCCACCTTTATTTAGAGAATTGTTATCACCACCCACGCATTTATTGATTGTTTAGAATATTTATAGATTGTACATAAATTCAATTCTTAAACAAATGGATCATACCTTCTTGAGCAAAACTTAGATTACATTTAACCTACTAAATAAAAACTGTTTATTTAATTCTGTTTTCTTTTAACTCGCCAGCTGTGCATATATTTTGCATGGAGCATATGTTGCACTACATGAAATCCATAAACTGATGGGGATGAAATATTTGCACGATAACCAACGTCCCTGAATTTGTGAGGCGTGCGGCAGTGTAGCGCAGCTGATAGGGTCACAAAACCCTAGGAAATTTGCCTCGGATCTAGGCCTGACAACGGAAAAATTCTAGAACGTTCTCAACGAAATCCCGATATGGACAAATCCGATCTACTTGATGCATTGCCTTTGCCGTCTTATATGAATTTTAGTTCATATTGACAAATGCACACATACTGGGAGTGAGGTTTACATAAACGATTATTATAATCAAGGTTGCGCTATTGATATAAGCACTTAACCATTAATTATATACATATTTCAGTACAAACTAAGAATTGTATAGTGCGGAAAAGGCAATTCATCCAGTAGACCGGTTTCGTACTTATTGGGAACATTTCATGTACTGGCTATTAAAAACGAAACCGGTCTACTGGTTGAATAGCCTTTTCTACACTATACAGTTATTAGTTTATACTGACAAATGCATGTACTTAATGGGTCAGATTTTTATATCAAGATCTTTACCTTGAATTTAATAAATACAAAAATTGTCTATTCTTATTGAATAGTAGCGTGTAAATTTTGCTTAACTTTTGAACTAATTTGTTGCCAAAATGCAACACAACATCGAACATGCTTTGATGCATTTAAGATCTAATCAATACGTGCCTTTTCATTTTCTCTTGCTATCTAATTCTATATTCTAGGTATCATTTGCGCAAAACTTGGTGCAATAATACAGTGTGTATTACTAAACTCTATTGCGCTAAAACATCAAAACTTAAGAAACATTATAGGAAATGCCAAAAATACAAATATTTTATAATTTTCTAAATTGAAACTTAATTGTTTTCTTGAGGGCGTGCATAAAAACATTGGGAGATAACAATTTCTCACCATAATTTGATTCTATTTTCGTTTTAGAATAGAGAGAATGTTGCAAAATATTTTCTATTAAGAAAACATATATATATATATATATATATATATATATATATATATATATGATGAAATACTAACTATAACTATTAAAGGGTAAATTTCGCATGTATAATCAATTCTGGGAATTCCAATAAAGCCCAGAGAAAAAATCGGTATAGCTTAAATAGATTGCAACGAAAAGAAATACTAAAAATTAAAATATTCAGATTATTTCCTGCAAAAGTAAGTTTACATTTCACAGAGAACTTAAGAAAGGTATGGTGATACACGTTATGAAAAGAGCTAAATATTCAAATAATATCATTTTTAATTATTTATATATAGCATTTGAAAAAAATTCTATGACCCACCTCTGCCGGACGGTGATGGATGCCAATCATATTTAACTTGATCAGCCGTACAAAATAGCAAAATTGCCCTCAGTCGCACGCATGTACGTGCTTTGTCCCTTCCTTATTTATCATCGGTGCAAGATGGCTAAATGAAAATCCACGATCAAATGAATTTTCTATTTTATGTAGAATAAAAAACCCAGCCCAATACGATTTATGTGATACTACTATTGACGGGAGCCACACATGAAATTCTATAACTTGAATATGCCACCATACTCAGACGATGATCTTGATACAGTTAAATACTGTTCGTTGCGAAGAACTAATATATATGCAAGTATGTATTAGGTGTTGCGAACCTAGTAACAAATTAGTTCAGCTGTGACCAGAAGGATAAACCAAAGGCAGCATGAACGGAAAGTATAATCTCATGCACATTCGTTTCGTGCATACTGGCGACTCATCAGTAGGAGCCGGTATTACGCCTCACTAACCACTATATATTTTGGTCAGAATGAATGTGCGAATAAGAGGACGGTACAATCTCCTAGTTACGACTGTGTAAACCTGTACAATAGTGAAGCTAACATAATCTGAAGTCAACGACAATACGAATTCAATGCTAACTCACACTATATAATATATATACCGAGTCTGTAAGGGATACTAACACTATGGCTATTGTGTTAGTAACTGATACCTTTTTTGAAATCGATGAGTACCGGATACTAACACTATGGTTTCCGAGTCGGTACATGATACCAACCTGATGGATATAAATTTATGCTAAAGTTCACCCAAATTGAGAATTACAACAATTTCCGAACACCTGTTACTCCAGTTAAACCATACACT